>CM070109.1:18096013-18356013 GCA_036178185.1 Liparis tanakae | reverse complement strand
TCAATTAAAGATATCACAGGTTAATCAGAACATTGAGGGTGTTGTTGAACAGCTCAGATGGAGCTTCTTTTTTCTCTCTTTTCATTTGGATCGGAGTTTCAAAGTTGTTCCGTCTGTCCTTCCCTAATCCGAATGTAGACTCCCAACTCGTTATGCGAGCTGCTTGATGAATCCGAGATGACTTGCACCTTGTTGTGAATGTTAAGTGTCGTTTCTTCTTCTTCTTGTTTTTTTCCCATCTTTCTGAGACAGATATGTTGTGACTTGAGACCCCGGCTGTGACCATATTAGCACAACGGGACTCCTGGCTCTGAGGAACCTCCCCCCTGCACACTTTGTCCTTTTCAAATATATATATAAAATCTAAAGATCCTGAAAAAAACAGTTGATTAATTTCCCCTCCGATGCACCGCAGCAATCACTAATGTTGGAGAAAAAAAGGGAAAAGTTCAGCCTCCCCCTCCCCCGCTGCCTCTCCCCACGTCTTTCCCCTCTCGCTTCCATTTCCGACACACGCGCTTCACTCTGATCTCCACAATCCGCCGCTAATGCGCCTTTCAGTGTGCCCGCCGTTTTTTTTTTATAGCTACCCTTCCCCTCGACCCCCCGCCATCCCACGCCCCAGACCCCATCCGCTGCCTCCATCAGACACAGTTTAATGGTGACAGCCGTTCAATCGGATAATTAACATCCGTTTAACGCTCATTACCCGGGATGTATTTGTCTCGTTTGATTTGTAATTACCAGGCGTTTTTCACAGGGAAAACACTGCAGTAATGTTTCCTTTGTGACGGCTTCATTGATGGAATTGATTTGAACCCAGCAGGGAGGCCAACATGGAGGAAAGGAGAGGCAAGGAATGCATATGGACTGGAGATACTGACGCCATACTTGTTATTTGTCTCCGTCTCTCTGTCAGCGTTCTTCAGAAAACTCTGACAGCTAGAGACAAATCAGTTATAATGAATTCATGCTACAGATTCATCAGAGTTACACACGAATGAAAAGAAAACTCGTTCACATGTACTGTGCATAAAAAAAGTATATTCCACAACTGTTAAAGTCCAGCTGTAATTGCATCTTTTTTTTTACACAGCATACAGTTGTGAACTAATTAATTTTCAAAGCATAAACAAGAAAAATGGTTGAACATTATATTTGTTGGACTTTTTCTCTTTCGCTGTACACATTCATTTTAAAGCATTACATTTTACACTTATATGTATTAAAACTGCATTCATTGATAGTTGTAAGCCACTTGGGGGCAGTGCAAAACATAAGCCATTGACTTCATCTTAGTTGATTTGGCTAACATGATAGCAAACACAGGCTTATATCAGGGCTCTCAAGTTTTGAAGACAGGCAAGCGTCTTCAAACCCCCCCCCCCCCCCCCCCCCCGCTGAACGGAACTTTAGGATATCAGTCGCCCAATTACAGGATGCTTCATTTTCATTGATTGCTGGATTAAATCTTACCCAGATACAACAGATACGTCTGTTTTCTGATGGGCTATTGTGTAGCCCATTTCTTTCTTTTTTTGATTGGCTGATAAGTGGCACCTCACAGCAGAACTCAGGGGAGCGCTTGATTCCTCCACGATGAGGGCAGTGCGGCCAGCTCATGTTGGCGCTGCGGCAAATTAAAACATTAAATAGCCGAGAGTTTTTTCAGCGTGAGAAATACGATGTGTGGCGGGAGTGCGGGAGTTAAGACCGAAATGCGTGGGTCTCATGCTCAATGCGTGACACTTGAGAGCCCTGCTTATATATACTTCGAACAGACATACAATTTACATTTACTTTGACCAAAAGTAAATATTAGTCACACATTAACTCCCCTTTTTAGTTTAGTTTTGCTCTCAAACAACTCCTGACATATTTATAGCTAGCTAGCCGTTAGCTTTGCCCAGGCGTTGGTTCCGGGCAGGGAAAATAGAGTGAGCTCGACTTTCTGCTAAAAAAGCCGTATGCTGCTGATGGGTGAAAATAAACATAAGAGGATACCATTCCTGGCAGTAAAACCAAGGCGATTAGCTAAAAGGTGCTAACGTGTCTCGTAGAGCTGCTGAATGCACATGGTGTGCTAATGAATCCGTTGTCAATGTAAAAACAAAAAGAGATGAGTGTAGCTGTAGGTAATGCCACCATTCTATTAGTGACTCAACACAGATAGTTTCAGACTTTTAACTGAATTGAAAGTGACCAGCTAATGGAATTGTGCCTGTTTGCCTATTAGCTAGTAAGCTGTAACATTAGCACAATGAACGGTTTAAAAAGTCCCGGCAAACCTCGACATTGTTAATTCTTTCAAATGCTGCAGTGCTTATTCTTCAACATGCTTGATCAAAAATGTCTGTCATTGACTTGTAAACATAAGCAACATTTATTTAACTTTACACCTCGGTCGCCCCTTTATTGACAATTACGCTTAACTTTAACAAATATATTGTACTATAGGCAGTTGGACTTTATGTAAAGAAATACTGAGAAGGCAACAGAAGCTCTCAATAAGGTTGGATGGTTTTAAAATGTGCTGTGATTTTATTACCAGGGGAAACCCAGGTTGACTGCGGAAACAAACAAATGCTGTTTCATTCCAACATTTAAAATTTGCCATTTTTCCCCAGTAGATTTTCTTTCAGTTTCAGTTTGTTCTTTGCTGTTAAGCAGCCTACTGTGGCTTTTATTTCAGTAGTTGGTCTTGCTCCCACTTTACCATCTAATAAATGTGTCATATTCTCTGCTGATATGTTGTGTTTATTTATATACAAAGAACATAAAAAACGAGCTTTGAGCTTATTTTTGTTGGGCTCAGAGGACAGCATAGAAAGTCACTGCAATCATCTATCAGCTTATCCTCCTTATAGGATCCCTAACAAGTCCCATCCATTCTACCTCTAAGGTCATTGATCATCACAATTAAAAGGCCACACGTTTGTCGAGAGTATAAAGTGGG
Organism: Liparis tanakae; assembly: GCA_036178185.1. NCBI lineage: Eukaryota > Metazoa > Chordata > Actinopteri > Perciformes > Liparidae > Liparis > Liparis tanakae. The sequence continues at coordinate 18,353,057 of CM070109.1, read as the reverse complement.
CTGAGGCAGTGCAGGCAATCCAGCTGTTAGTATCTGGATTTTGCGATGTAACGTTGGAGACGATGTGGATGGCGAGTGTCCCACTTCCACAGTTGATCTTGCCGACACGTTCATCCATCACTCAGACAGCTTAGGCGGCTCGTTAGTGGCTTCACGGCGCTCCCCGGGGAACCAGAATAGGAGGCGTCGGCTCACTTTGCTGCCGGCTCGATTCTTTGCGAGGTCTGGGACATCAGGACTTGATGTGTTCCCGAAGCACACAGAGAACTTTTAAATCTGCTCTCGTTGACGGATACGTTTAAAGAAAACATTTGTGTCACTTGCTGTCCTAATATCCCAGTTTAGTTGTTTTTCCAGGAATAATTGGTTACATACTGCAGCTGAAATAGCCACCATGGACAGACAAAGAACTTCAGATAGTGTCTCTGTTGTGTTTGACATGCAGGTTTGTGGTTCTCAAGTCTGATTTTGAGTCCTGTCTTAAGACATAATTCTATTATCTCGTACTTTGCCACTGGTCTCCCCCATTCTTCTTTCCGGTTCCACACAGACACAATTAAAATTCAACATATTACATGCACTGTTTTGCATAATTATTACAGCGCCACTATCCTCAGGATGTATGTCCCCCCTGGACTCATCTGCACCTCATTGCACCAACGTTGTTTTATTGACTGTGACCACAGTCCTTTTATAAACTTTAGGGATTTTAGTAAGGTTAACATGCTGGAATAAACACAAAGTAGACAAAGAAATATAGTGAAAAACAATACACATTGTTAAATGTATTTCCTCTTAACGTATGCATTCATCATTTCACAGTAGAACAACAATGCCACATTAAAAACAAATAAAGATACACAAAAATAAGTGAGTTTTAGAGAACCGGTCATCAGTTTATTTTCGTTTATGACAGAGCAGCATCGTCAATGCCAAAATGAAAAAAAGTCCACTGCCCAGTCACTGATTGGGGACGGAACCATGAGTGGAGCTTATCATCGCTGACACAAGCTAGAGGCAGCTGGTGAGGATATGTATACATACAAATTAAATGTAACATATAGCAATGTGTATTTTTATTTTTTATTTAATTGCTTAACCCCCCCCCCCCCAAAAAAAAAAAGGTCAATTATACATCAGTTACTCACCGCGTGTTGCCTTGAATCCATGAAGAACGGGAACTTTTCAACAACCACAACGCCATTAAAGAGTTTTATTATTATTTTATTTAGTTATTTTAATGAAGAATTGTATTAACAGTTTTCCTTTTCATTGTGGATTTTAAGATTTTCTTGAAGCAGAGTGGGCTCAGAGCTAGCACTGCTTTCACCAGCCAAACTCAGGTTGCACCTAAGACCCGCCCCCACCGCCCCTCAGTCTCCTCATGCCTGGGACGATGATGTGACCCCTTGGCCCTCTTTTTTAAAAATTATTCTCCAATGTATTTATTTATCCACTTATACAGGGAATAAATCAAGGTCAGCACACAACGCAGCACGCCACTATTAAGATTCATTGTAATGCAAATTCTCCCGTAGCGAGCGCACTACATTGACAGGTGCTGACACGCCGGGGCAACGTGCAAACGGCCACACGTGAACACACGCGGGGAAACACGCTCGTTTACCAAACTTACAGATTCTGCAAACACTTTCCCTCAACCGGTGCCACTTTCTCTTTTTCTACATCACTTGTCTGAAAAGTCCTCTGCTCACCAGTTTCATGAACATTATCGTACAGTAAATCAAAGGCCTACACTAAAGTATGATACATAATATTAGGAAACAGGTTTTGTCACGGTCCAAGGACCTTACCGTGTTAATATTAGTGACACAGAGATGCAGGGGTTTTGTAGACACAGCAACTCAAGCTTAAAAAAAAGTGGTTTAATTGACTAACATTAATTAATAGGACCCAATCCCACATGCATATTTTCCAGACTTCAAAATCTATATCCCCGCTGAAGCCAAAACTTAATATACTAAATTAACATCATGCTGTATTAAAGAAGACTTGAAACTAAAGCTTGAGACCATAAACTCGTGTTTGCAATGTTTGCTGAGGGAATAAATCAAGGGAGTCATTTTCACATCTATACAACTTATTTTTGCCACTGGACAAGTCGGGATATAGATAATGCGAGTTTACAAGCTCTATTTCTACTTTTCTACTATCATAACAAGGTTACTGTACTGTAGGCAGGGCCTAACACAGCCAATGTGGTAATCCGAGCACTTTCAAAGCTTCGGTTTAGTTTGTGCTGGAAGGAAAGCGCTCACTTCCTGTTTTGGGCCTTAAAGCAAGAAAACAGCTTCCCTCTCGTGGATGAAAGTATAGATCCTGATCATCTGTCCTTTAATATTTCCAAAGGTCTCCAATAATAATGTGTTGTAGTGAGTCAATGTTACAGACATAGCTTTTGAGGACATATTATAAAATATATCACATGAAGACAGATCTGTGTCAAAAGTTTAACTAGTAGGTAACTGCTCAGGAGCCATTAGCTGCCCTGTTCCCATTGATCACTTTGCTTCTTGCAGGGGTCAGCCTCTTTACTCATCTTTCAATGACACGTCTTTGTGAAGGGGTGAGGCTCAGGCGCAGAGAGACAGACTGGGACGCAATAACAAAAAAAAAAAAAAGCACTCTTTAATAAGTAAAAAGTTTCACAAAAAACAAGGTCCAAAAGGGGAAGGCAGAAAATCCAGGTTCCGGACAGGCAGGGTAAACGGGTAGAACCAGGAACAGGGACAGGATGACGGGAAAAGCACACGGAACTAGAGACAACCATAGACAACAATCCAACCGGAGACAAGGGACAGACTGACACAATATATATAGGGGGGAAACACAGGTGTACGACAGACACTAACGAGACCAGAGTGGCTGAGGGCAGGTGCAGGGAATTAACCAATTAAGACAGAGAAGACAGAGAAGACAGAGGAGACATAGGAGACGTGGAACACAGGAGAAACAGAAATGGGATGTTACAGATTATGCATTTTAAATCCTATCTTAATATTTCCCTCCATCCAGAGCACCGAGCGAGCATCAGAAGTGAAGTGAAAGGTTATCGCCGCTGGTCTCGACACAGACCGCCTTCCCGCCTTGCCTTTGAGGATTCGCCTGCGTGCTGATAAATTCATGTTGTGTGCATGCGGTTACTGCTTCACACACGCGGCGCGTGCATTATCATAACCGTGTGTGTGTGTGTGTGTGTGTGTGTGTGTGTGTGTGGCACTCCCGGTGAATCTGTCAGAGGCTTCGAAATCGCTCCGTCTGCCTCCCCCCTTGATGAACGAGCCGCTCCGATGTTTATCGTGACCGGCGTCTCAACGCCAGGGCTTCACAAAAGGAAGAGAATAAAAAGCATCCAGGGATGGAGGGATTAACGGGATAAAGAGGGTGGGAGAGAGAAAACAGTCCGGGGTAAATATTGCCAACATAGAATAGTTTATGTCTCCTGTTAGTTGGGGCCCAGACAGCGACAGGAGAACGCGCCAGTGGAAGGTCACGCAAATCAATTAAAGGCTCAATATTCCTGGTACTTAATGTCGCTCACATTTACACTTATTTCACATTTGGTTGGCAGTAGTAGATGCCAAAAGATTTAGCATGAGGATCTGCAGATAGCCAGATACAATACTAAATACTGGCATTATAAAGAAAAAAAGAATAATAAAAAGGGCTATTTTAAGATGCCATCCAGACATGTGAAGATAATCGGCATCAAATTATTTTTTTCCCAATTGCAGGTTTTCAATTAATAATGTTCTCATCGGGATTAAACAATCTACAAGTGGAAATGAAAAATATGAAAATATCTCCCCCACTCTCCACCACTGAGATTTTCTGTTGCACTCATTTATAATCATTTATGGAAGCCAAAAGAAAAAAACTAATTGATGTTTTACAAAGACTGTCGAATTTAAAAGTAGAAATCTACTTTCATTCAAATCGTGTTCAGCCGTCACTGGATTAGAAAACACAGTTTCCCAGAATCTAAATAAAATCTAGAAGTATAATTTGGAATAGAAATAGAAACTGCTGTTGTTCTTTGGTTCTCCTGTCATTTTGTTACTCACCTCTCACCTCTTGTTTTATATCACTTCAATTCCTGCCTTCATGTCTTTTTGTCGGCACTTTTGATTGCTTGCCCAAAGACTGATTAGTTTCACCCTCATTAACCCTGCAGTCGACCCGACCTCCTGATCACATGTTCTCACTCCCCCTAAATTAGTCTCTCTCTACAAATACCAGTCTGGGTCCTTTTTTAACATCTTTATTATGCGGTTGAAGTTTTGCTGCCTGCCTATTCACACATAATTAGTATTAACTCAGGACCTCTAATAATTTTACATAATTGCTGAGGTTGTCTGTGATCTTAATCCCCAATCCTGTGCAGATCTGCCTTGTATAGATTTTTCAAATTATTTTCAATATTTTGTCAAACACATAAACTTAAAAAGGAAGTCAAATGTACTTAATATTGCAAATTTGCACTGGCGATCTGTCCAAGGTGAACCCTGCCTTAATGATGCAACCCTAATGAGGATATGCAGTATGGATAATGGATGGATGGATTGGAAATTTGCAATTCGGAAGGAAGTGTCTTAAAGCCTGCATTCTCTCTACTGACCATCAGGGGGCAACTATTGACTATTCTCTCTTGATTTATCCCTCAGTAAACAATGTTAATTAACCTGTACTTGTAAAGCGCTTTTCTCGTCTTCCGACCTCTCAAAGCGTTTTCTCATTCACACACTGATGGGAGGGGCTACGGTTCCACCTGCACATCATCTGTAACTAACATCCAAACACCATCGGCACAACCACGGGAGCAAATTTGGGGTTAAGTGTCTTGCCCGAGGACTCATCGACATGATCTAGTGGAGACGGGGATCAAAATGCCGATCCTGCTCACCATTGCCCCGCAGTCGTAAACATGAGATTATTGTCTCAATCTCTCGTGTCAAGTCTTCTTCAATACAGCAGGATGTTCATTGAGCAAATGATGGTCCTTTTAGTTTCAAATAGACTATACAGCAGAGTATGCTTTAGGGCGGGATTACTGTGATTGACAGCAGTCTGACCAGCAGCTACCAGAGACATCTACGCCGTCTCTACGTCACTCCTCCGGATTCTTAATATGCTAACCTCCGTTTAATACTCGCAAAAAAACACATGACGATGGCCGTAATCCAAGATGGCGACGGTACAGTTGCTGGACTTGAGACGTCAAAATATTTAGTCAACAAACCAGTGATTGACGAGTCGATGACGACGCCCACTTCTTATATGCAGTCTGTAGTATCAATCTGCAGCTCTGATTTTGGGGTCATATTTGTTTTGCAAGGTTTTCGGATAACGTATCAAAGTCCCGATGAAGTTGTGAAGACAGTGGTGATGAATAATTAAGCTGGGAAACAAAATTTACTTTAGCCTCATCATAATAATTCCATGTTTTATATATTGACAATTTCTATATCGTCAAAAGAAGAAGCCACGGTTAAACAAAATACATGTTATTCAGCTTTTAAAAAGTTACACGCACACACACACACACACACACTGTGTATTAGTAAATGACTTTACCTGCAAACAAGCTTCTATAAATACTGTATGTAACACATTAAAGATAACATATTTGCGTGATACGAGGCTATGGGGTTAATGTTGATGTCAGAAAAAGGAACTTGTTATATTTCTTTCTGTTTATTGTGCCGACACGAGAGCTAACGCTGTCAACAGTGCATCAGGGGTTGTATTGCATGGAGGAAGCTTTCCATTAGGACCGTGGCTCCTTGCATTCAGCATGTCGACTTGCTGTTGACGTCCCAGGATAAACATCTCGCGCTGTCAGGCCTCTGAATCTACCTTTTTTTTAGAATGGATTTGAAGTGTCGAAGCTCAAATGTGACTACAAACGCCACAGCTCCCTTTTGGTTTGTAAACATGTCAACAGAGTTTTTTTGTTTTTCTACCTGAGCTCAGAATTAAACTGTAAACTGGTAAATAAGTAAACTGAGCTGGTAAATAATGTTCTGCCAGCAGCACAAAGTGTCTTTTTGTGTCTTCTGTATTCCCAGGAAAAACACATACATTTTACTTTTAGGTTTGCTTGGTTAAGTTTACAAAAGTACTTGGTTAGGCTCAATTAAAGATTTTTATTTTTTTTGTATGCGTCTTACGTGAAGTAACTACCAAAAAAAGGGAGTTTATGTTGTTTCACGCGGGAAACAGAAGACGCGTTCTCCATCCTCTCTTTCTAACGGACGTCCTCAGTCTTTATACTACGTCAGATGCTCTGACCATATAATCAGGATACGGAGGGACTTTGTTCTCTCATTCAAATATTCAAAAATAAATAATCATTCGTCTGAAACAACAGAGCATGTGATCACAGATGAAAAGTCTAAATTAAATGTTGTTGATGTCAAATCTGATATCTTCCAACATCCACAGCCGAATGTGTAAACAGCCTTTACGGATCCACCCATATAAAATAAAGAGCTTACTTAAGAAGAAAAAAACACATTTCTCAATGGGTAAAATAATTATTTACATGAAATCTGAACCATGATGGGGTCAAGTCAATACATACTGAATATTGTTGTGTATGAAATGGCGTTTGCAGAGCAGTTGAAGGCAGTAGCTGATGAAAGAGGGGACAGAATCCTCTCACACGGTCTCAGCCCATCAATGCGGGTTTATATCTGTCAGCTTGTTTTGACTCCTATTTGTCACAAACAAAAGCTGCTGCAGAGCTCTCTGACCACAGGAAGTCGGGAGAGGCGTGAAGCACAGAAAAAGCTGCCGCTTGGGATGCTCTTTTCTGTCTTAATTAATTAGGATTGTGCTGAGACATTCAGCTTCTCCATGGCGACCCTGTCCACGTAAGAATAGTGAAGGCGGTCCAGCGCTCACTTGTCTTTCTGTAAAAGAAAAGAAATATTTAAAAAAAAAGAACATTTCAGGGTCACTATTATGAATTTGGCTTGCCTCAGTTTGCAGAGGAGGCTATGCCCCCCCCCCTCCCCCGCCCACAGCATCTTATAAAAAAACGAGACCTGCTGAAAGCCCGAAAGAAATTCTTGTTTGCTTGGTTTATTTACATTTTTGGAGGCAAACAATTGTCGGTTTTATTCATCCACATTGTTTTATTATTCTCACTTTTCTTTTCCATTTCAATACATATGCCTGTCAAATCTTCATTATGCATAAAGAGAGCTCAGAGAGGGCAGCATGCAGGCTCGGGGATTCAGCATTCAGATAACTTTTTGTGAGAACCCACCAGGGACAAACTTCACCAACTATTAGGATATAAAAATTATTAAATTATGTTACAATTCTAACTCATTTACAAATGACCCCCATATTACTTTACACATATGCGACTCACCTACTAAGTAGTGTGACTTCAATTTCAGAAGAAAATAAATGTACCTGACAAAGAAATGTCACTGGTTATGTTTCAGATAATTTAGATAGAATACATTTTCTATTTAATTATCTAGCATTGTATTTAAAGTGAAAGCTCCATGCTGAACAGACATTGAGTAAATTAAAGTACATTGTGCTGACAATACCTCTCTTTCTTGAGTGAAAGTCCTGCATTGATAGTTTTAATTCAGACATATTTTTTTAATACTTCTTCTGCCATCGCCGATACCAACATTCCCATTTAGAGAAATATTGAAAAGTAAATCTGGGGGCCCTAACATCGGTGAAATACGCCTAACGGATGTCCAAATGGCCGTAGTAGTTGCTTTCTTTGCTCCGAGATTATAAAGCCCAAAATGTTATGAACAATTAGCTTAAAATTAAATGGCTGTGAAAAACTTGGTCTGTATAATTAAACACCATAACGCATGATATCATCAGAAATCTAATCACATGGTTGTATAACAAATCCTGTGTGTGTGTGTGTGTGTGTTTGTGTGTGTGGTGTGTGTGTGTGTGTGTTTTCTCCGCTCAGCCATGGTGAACTTTCCAATGTGTGCTTCTCCGGTACAAGAATCGAGAACAATTTTGTTCCTATTAAAACGGATCCAAAAATGTCTCAAGTCAAAAGCCCAGAATACATTTTTTAACGAGTCGCTTTGTTATAATTTTACTCATGTTGGTTATCCAATTTCATGGTTCTTTCAAGCACCTTTTGAAGTCTAAGCACCTAAAATGTCCCCCTGTGAACTTTAACAAGAGAAAGGTTAGGAAGACACTACAAACTAACACTCAGCATTCTGGGGGAGCATAAATTACCCCGCGAGGAAGAGCCAACATGAGCGCCGCCGGCGTCTGCCGCCGCCGCCGCTGCTTTCTGAGCCTGTGCGAGCTTTTCCCGCTGCCCCATTTACCAAGGCAGAAGCCTATTAACCGCCTGGAAAGAGAATATATTTATCAGAGCGGCCCCTCCATTATTAATCAGTGCAGAGTTAAAAGTGAATACGTATCAGAGGAGCTGAATAAGGTCGGAACGCGGTCTGGAGGGGGGGCGTCTCACCGGGAGTATCAACAGTGCAAAGCCCTTTTCAGCCCAAAAATCTGAGCAGAACAGGAAAAAAAAAACAGACTTTCATCTCCCCTGCTCCGCGGTCTCTACGGTTACATGGCCTGTAATTATACATAGATTGGGGCGAAGAGGGGGAGGGGGGGGGGGTGTCCTTAAAATGATTGCTTTGGAATAGATGACACAGTTGTGAAAAAAGTTGCCCAGCACAGCTTCCTGTGACAGGGCTCTGTGATTGGCGCCTTTCTTGCCACACTGAGGGATTATGGGAGTGCAGAGCCCTTCCTTGCAGAACTCTCTATTTACTCTATTTGTTCTCTCTCTCTCTCTCTCTTTCTCTCTCTCTCTCTGCAGCCTGTGAGGTGGGATTCTATAAGCCGGTGGCGGGCAACGGCCTGTGCGGTAAATGCCCTCAACACAGCCACTCGGAGACCCGGGCCGCCCTCTCGTGCCCCTGCGACTCCAACTACTACAGAGCGGCAGACGACCCGGCAGCGGCTTCCTGCTCCCGTAAGCGCCAACACACACACAGAGCGCGAGACCACCCGCTCACACGGGCAAAGATATACACACACACACTCGCAGCTACTAAATTATTTAAAAATCAGATGTACACTACCGTTCAAAAGTTTGGGGTCACTTAGAAATGTCCATATTTTTCAAAGAAAAGCACTTAAAAAACATTCAACTAATGAGAAATACACTCTGTACATAGCTAATGTGGTAAATGACCATTCTCTGTTTTTTAATGAAGTCTCTACATAGGTGTATAGAGGCCCATCTCCTGTGTTCTAACGGTACATTGTGTTATCGCCTTAGAAGACTAACGGAGGGGTAGAAAACCCTTGAAAACTATTTTTATGTTAGCGCAGCTGAAAACAGTTATGCTGGTGAGAGAAGCTCTAAAACTGGCCTTCCTTTGAGCGATAAGTTTGAAGAACAACATTAATATTTCAAATTAAAATGATTATGTCTAACCTTGCCAATGTCTTGAATATATTTCATATTCATTTTGCATTTCATTTGATAAATAAATGTGTGAGTTTTCATGGAAAACACCACATTGACCCCAAACTTTTCAACGGTAGTGTATATATTTCTGAGCATTTGAATGAACTCAATCGTCCCTCTTTCTTTTCTCCAGGCCCTCCAACAGCTCCGGTCAACGTCATCTCCTCCGTCAACGGGACGTCGGTGAATTTAGAGTGGGAGCGCCCTCTGGATACCGGAGGTCGCAGCGACCTGAAGTACAGCGTGTTGTGTCAGAAATGCTCGGGGGAAGGGAGGCCCTGCCAGGACTGCGCGTCCTCCCCGGGGGCCGGCGGCGGCGGGAAGGCGGGCGGAGGGATGAGCGCCGGGATCGGAGGGCTGGTGGAGCGCTTGGGCACGGCGGCGGTCCGATTCGTCCCCCACCAGACGGGGTTGACGGAGCCCTGGGTGACGGTGCTCAACCTGGTGGCTCACACCAACTACTCCTTCCGCCTGCTGGCCATGAACGCGGTGACGCACCTGAGCAACGAGCCGTCGCCGTACGCCGTGGTCAACATCACAACGAACCAGGCAGGTAGGGTTCGGAACAGCGACGGTTTCTCATCTTGGAGGCTTTGAGCTCGCGGCGCACGCCGGCCTGGGTCTCCGGGAACCGGTCTCTTTAGGTGTTTTTAAAAATAGATTTAAAGAATTGGAGGGAAATTCATCCAGTTGTAATTTTTTTCTATGACGGAGGTATGTGCTTCTGTGTGAGCTGGGTTGTGTTGACTTGAGTCTTAGTTTTAAGTTTTATTTCATGCTGTGATTTAGTTTAGTTTTTTATATTATATTTATATTGTCTGTGTATGTTATCTCGTCTGAAACTTTGTGTGACGTGCTAACTGCTACCGTCTTGGCCAGGACACTCTTGTAAAGGAGATTTAGATTAATTAATCTCAATGAGGCATTTCCTGGTTAAATACATTTAAAATAAATTTAAAATAAATTTAAAATTAAAAAAATTGTGGAGCCTAACGACGCTCCGTTAAATGTGTCGCCGCTGAAACTCGCCGATGTTATTGTTTCCAGTGTTCCGGGAAATACAGCCGCTGCAGCGTTCAGCACCAAACAAAAGACATCCACATTTATTCAATTAAATTCAGTTTATTTTAAATAGCCCAATATCAGAAATTACGAATTAGCCTCAGAGGGCTTATTTTAGAGACCAGCTGGTGATTATGTGGAGCATTTAGCAGCTAAAGAGCCATATATATTTTCCTCAGGAGCTGGTGGAGACCAGAAAAAGAGCGGAAAGAGAGTGAATATTATACATTCACGAGGTGGCCAGAAACAAAACTCCAAATGATTAATTATAGTGCTCCATAACTGCTGGGTGTTAAAAAAAAAAAAAAAAGGAAAAACATATGGCAAATAAGTTTGCCATTATCTACTTCAAAAGTTATTAAATGTTGTGTTGCGCTTGTCAAGTGCGTACATACGTTATTCAGTGGCCCTTGGCAGGATTATCTTCCATCGGAGACACGAGAACCGCCCACCTGCTTCTACCGCCTCACATCTCCATTGCCAAGCGTGCACGCAGTAGTTTATATTCACGCTACACCACTTACAAACGGTGTTTATCGCAGGCATTTCAAAAACAAAACAATGACATCCAGCTATATAATATGCAACAATAAAGCCAGAATATCACTTCAGGCCCTGACGTCTTGGAGGCCCTTCCCCCCCCTTCACAATCTGCCACAGTCACATTAATTCAGCACCCTCTGTCAGCGGACAGCGACAAATCGTGAACGCCCCGTCCTCCCGATCAGTAAATGTGTCGCTGTCCGCTGCCAGGGGGTGCTGAATTAATGTTGTTGTTGCATATTGTGATCACTTAGCTTGGTCTTGACTTATTGCTGACACTTTGTCTTATATTGATGAGTTTTTATGTTGTGTTTACTGATCATGAGGGCACTCTGTTCACTATTTGTCGCTGTCCACTGATGGTCGGTGCTGAATTCATCTAGCCGTGACATATTGTGAAGGGAAAGAAAGGGGCCTCTAAAACCAGCTATTTCTGCACAGTTGCACATTAATATTCACAATGTTTGTATCTAACAACACATTTTGCTTCAATCCATATTTGTTGGCGTTTAGCCTTTCAGAAATGATGTTTTCCTTGCCAGCCTGTGCATTAAGGAGCCATTGTGATTAGGATTGTATTGATTGGATGTACTTGTTTGAGCCAAACATTTCCAATAACTCAAAAGTATTGTGAAGTCCAAGGCACGCCAAACACATTGTTCAATGAAAAATGAATCCAAAGACAGGATCTGCTATCGTAACAATTGTATTTTCAAGATAATAGGATTACAGCTGTTGGAGCAGCTGGGCATAGCTACTGAAGTCATATAATGTTCTGAGATGGGGAACATCTTCTTCCACCAACACAACCAAGCCACATTGATTAGTAATTTGAAAAAATGCCTTAAATGAATTGCTGTGCATCATGCAGTTTGTTCTCCACCAAATTGTTGAGCACCCCCACCTCCAAATAAATAGACAGAGATAGAAGCTAAAGTGTAAAGGATGTATATATATACTTTATTAATCCCCAAGGGGAAATGTGTCGTTACAATAGCAGCACCAATAAACACACAAGAATAAAATATAAATATAAGAAACAGAAACAGTGACTGTGCACAAAGTGAAATATAAAATAAAAAATAAATAAAAAAGTATATATATATATATATATATATATATATATATATATATATATATATATATATATATATATATATATATACACAACATATATGCAAATACGCAAATATAATACTGGTAAAAGTGAAAACATCAGGCATAAGACGATGATATTAAGGAAGAACACTTTTCCTGAAAAGTCTGTAGGTATTTATTCACTGTTACAATCATTAAAAAGAAGAAGCTGCATGTGTATACTTTCAGTAGGTTTTGAGTTATTATTCTTCACAGTTCTTTCTGCACGTCAACGTCCAGAAAGAACGTTGAAACATTGATGGTAATTCCCAAAGCTCCACAAATGATTGGGAATGATTTAAAATGTCTCTCCTCTCATAACTTCCATCCAACAGTTCCATCTGATCCAGCGTTTCTGCAGGTTTCTACAAGTTAAAATAAAAAATGTTTTACAGTAAGACCTTTTCGAGACCGTTATTAACGCAATGTAAAACGTATTTTATGGGGGGGGGGGATGTGAACGAAAGTAGGACACCCAGAATTACGTGCAAATTAAATTAATTTATTCACATTCAACATGAACGTGATGATTTCAGAGAACTGTGTGTGTGTGTGGGTGTGGGTGTGTTTGTGTGTGAGAAAGATGAATCTGAGTTATTCTCCCTCGGTCGTAATCTCCTCCTGAATCTTTCTTGAGCTGGGCTAACTTTTGAGGACTTTGTTATGAGCTTTACCATCCGACCGCCAGCCTTGCCCTCGGCTTCTTCCCCAAACAGACCTTTGGTCAGACCTTCAGAAACCTCTTGGATGTTTCTTTCCTTTTTCTTGCATGAGTCCTCTGGGAAATCCCCATGTGTACCTCTCTCTTCCAGCTCTGGGCATCAGACTCCAGCTTCTTCCTCTCTTGAGGTGGACATGGTGGCTGGACCATAAGTCAGGAGCTCTTTTGTGAGGAGGATCTTTGGTAACCCCCCCGGTGTAGAATGACAAACATCACACACATGCCTGTGTGTCCGCCTGCATGTGGCAAGTCTCCACATCCTTGTTCACAGAAAAGCCTCTCACCACAGAAGCCTGTCCATGGGACAAAACGGCACAAAGGTAACCACACAGGAAGACATCCAGCCTCATTTGTATCGGCGGGAAGGAGAAACTCTGCTCCCACAGGAGGGAAGGGCCTCAAATTGTTGGAGAATGACATCGCCTATAACTAACTATCGCACAATGACGTCTAAAAACCTTGTGTGTAACCTTGAAAAAGAAAAATATATTGATAAATCATTACTTAAACTTATAGTGGCTATGGTGTGCACTCTCAAAAGCTCTTCCGTTTCAACGGGACAAAGATCCACTCTCACAAATACACTACCGTTCAAAAGTTTGGGATCATCCAGACAATTTCGTGTCTTCCATGAAAACTCACTTTTATTTATCAAATGAATTAAAAATGAAATAGAAAATGTAGTCAAGACATTGACAAGGTTAGAAATAATGATTCATATTTGAAGTATTCATTTTGTTCTTCAAAGTAAGGCCAGTTGTATAGCTTATATCACCAGCATAACTATTTTCAGCTGTGCTAACATAATTGCACAAGGGTTTTCTAATCATATATTAGTCTTCTTAGGCGATTAGCAAACACAATGTACCATTAGAACACTGGAGTGATAGTTGATGGAAATGGGCCTCTATACACTTATGGAGATATTTCATTAGAAACCAGACGTTGCCACCTAGAATAGTCATTTACCACATTAACAATGTGTAGTGTGTATTTTTGATTAATGTTATCTTTATTGAAAAAACAGTGCTTTTCTTTGAAAAATAAAGACATTTATAAGTGACCCAAAACTTTTGAACGGTAGTGTATGATTCGGATTAGAAGAAGCTTGACTAAAAAAGTGGAGCAACTTGTTGAAAAAGCACCACAATTAATGATGTGAAAAGTTCATGTCTGTGATTGGCTGGTTACTAACTGCTGAACACCAACACACTGCTTAAAGCACAACGCTCAATGGACTACTTACTTTTTTTGTAAAGCCTTATTCCAGTTATTCCCACCAGCAGGAACACCTCCCGCCAGATGTTTGTTCCACAAAAACATCTGAACAAGACATTTAATTAACCTCATGCACCTGTCTGGGTGTCTTGAACACGACAAAAGGATTCCGCCATCTGCCTCGCCGTTGCATATCGGAGGGCGGCTCTTCTCCCGCACTTTTCCGACTATATTTCATTTTCGATGCTCCAGACTCTCGCTGCGCTGCTTTTACATCCTGGACATCAGTTTGTAAAGATCATCTTTGACTGGATGTCAACGTCCTAGGGTTGGAGGTACTTCTACATCAGGTGTGGTTAGCTGTGGTGTAGTGACGTCTTGGAAGACCTCTCTCTTGATAAAGTCGAAGCACACTGTAAAAACAATCTTAAACGCTAAATGTATCATATAGTGTGTTTTTTCGTGACTGTAATGCAGAAGAAGAACTTGAAAACGTCCTCATTAAAACAGTCTACACATCAACAAGGTCTAATCAGTAGAGCTTTGAGACGCCACCCACATAAATCACTACCTTGATCGACTCAGCCAAGTCTCTGTGGAGGAAAGTTGTCACGTTATATGGCAGTTTCCCATTTCTTTACACAGTCCTTTGCGTTTTTGTTGAATACTGCAAGGTCTTCTGGGCTGCAAGGGTTAGGTAGTAGAGGGCAGACAAGGCAGTGCTCCATTGTATGGTCTGCTTGTCCATATTCACAGGTGGTTGGGCCAGTCTTGTGGCAGACAAGGCAGTGCTCCATTGTATGGTCTGCTTGTCCATATTCACAGGTGGTTGGGCCAGTCTTGTATTATGTGTAATATAGAGCTGGGAGAGCAGGACATTCTCAGATACATACTTACTTTAATCTAAACCATGACCCTGTGCCTGAATAAAAGTGATGTTAGGGGTCCTGACCAAACGTCTGTATGTGTGTAAACATAGACCCCTTTGTCATGTCCCATCATGGATCATAGGAATGACCGGTGGCCGCCGAACGATAAAGGAATGGTGTCGGATTTTGTGACGGCGCTGTCATCCACCGTATCTTTACGTTGCAGAACAGTGTGTTTATAGCTTTCACAGGTTTCTCCAGCTGTCACATGAAGAAGGAGAAGCTACTTTTAAAGTCCACAGAACTAGACAGCGACAAGCTGAGAAACATCCCGAATGGTTTTGTTTCGAGAAGTAAAAGGTCAAGTTGGTCCCCACACACAGTATTGAGTTGTTGATAAGCAATGATACAAGCAATTGATGAGTAGGGTTTTATGGTTAACTTTCTTTGTTAAGGGCAAAGCCACCTCACAGAAATACGAGAAATCAGTCATCTGCGTCTTTATGCTTTTCTGACATCCCATACGAGTCACTTTCATATCCAGAAGATCCACATTTGAGCGTGTGTCAAATTTGATATTTTCAACATGAGTCTCATGGTCAATGTGAAACAGTTGGTTATGTGGTGAAAGACGTGTTCACTGCACTGGGTATGCAGGATGGCTCAGGTTCTCACCATGAACCTAGTTTCAAATCTCAACTACAACCACTCACTGTAAAAAAAATGTTTTAACTATGACAGAAATGACTCAAAAAACATCTTTGAAAAAGAAAAAAGACAAACTTCGCCCTTGGGGCATGTTGGTTGCTCAGTTGCAGTCACATCATTTTTTTTGTTGTTGAATCCAGCCGTGGCCTTTTATCACACATTTTCTCTTCTCCTCGTGCCTCTCGTCTCACACTTAATGTCAAATTTAGCAGAAGTGACAAAATAACAATCTTTGGAAGAAATGTGCTGCCTCGACGACATTTTTATGCTGATAATGAAAAATACGGTTTGGGCACACACACTTTGTTTCTGTAAGGACTAGCAGGAGTAGTTGCCACTGTCAGCAAACAGTACTAATGTCCAACTCTTGACACTTCTGCGCAACACAAAAAAGTAACATCAACTTTAGACTTTTGATTAATGTTGCAGTAATCACCCCCCCAAAAAAACGGTCCTTGGTTGCTTGACACTGCATTGACGTTTGTTCAACTTTTGAAAGATGAAAAATGTTGATCAATTTGTTTCCGTCCCTCTTGCAACCAGTGTTTTCACACCGCTGTAGTATATTTCATGTTCGTGGCTAGTCGGACGGGCCATTTATCCTCAAGGATTAGCTCGGGCTGAAACCACACGCCAATCACACAATATAAACATGGCTTAACTGCAGGGTAATGTCATTGCCTCATTATTAAACATGGTCACCGACAAACCCCATCTTGAATTGACAAAGCAGTAATCTCTCCTGTTTCCTGTGCAGCCCCCTCCGAAGTGATGGCGATCCGGCAGGAGAACACCAGCCAGAACAGCGTGATGCTGCTGTGGCACGAACCCGACCGGCCCAACGGAGTCATCCTGGAGTATGACATCAAATACTACGAGAAGGTACCGGAACCACAACTGTCCTGTTTTTTTTTTGGGCTTTTTCATTTCTCAATATAGTCAGGCAGCTTTTGAGGTCCGGGGGGTAGAGTGACATCCTCTCCGATACCTGGAGAACATGAGCTCATTGACTTCAAAGGGCTGCGACGAAACTGAGTGGTTGCTTAGACTTCAGATAACTTAATCCCCCCCCCCCCCCCCCCCACACACACAAAAAAGTACAGCTGGCAGCTCAGCTAATTGAAAGGAAATGAGGGTCGAGGAGAGGAGACGGCGAGGATTCCACCTCAGCAAAAGTGACGGTGACAGTAAGAGGCCGGCAGGCGGGCGCATAAACCTCGCGACGTGGCTAATTGCCGCGAGCGCTAACGTATATGTGCAGTGTGTGTGTGTGTGTGTGTGTGTGTGTGTGTGTGTGTGTGTGTGTGTGTGTGTGTGAGATGATAGGAATCAGCTAATTGCAGCGGGAGCAGCCTGGATACAGACAGTCTCATAGCCAAACAAGCAGGAGTGATGGAGGATTAGCTCGTCTCTTGCGCCTGGCGTCTTAATCTGGCCTTGCTCGGGTGGGGGGTGGGGGAGCGCCCACAGGGGGGGGGATTTCATGTGGACAAGTCAGCAATGTGCTTCCTTAAGGTTTCTATAGGGCTGCACCGAAACAACAATGAGTCACAGTGAGGGTGGCGGCCGCTGCCGCAGCAGCAGGACTCTATAGAGGGTGATAATAAAGACGACAAATTTGCTCTCATTTCTGCACCCGGCACTTCTTCTTAATTAGGCTCTCATCCTTTTTCCGAGGACACATGAATGATTCACTTATTCTGCTGTTTGGATGCACCTTGCACCTCCTTATTATTGCTGAACTCGTATTACCTTCCACACTGATAAAAGATCTGCAAATTAAGTTCACAAAAAGATGCTGCGGCAGGCAAGGCGAAGACGGCGACGACGATGGTAATGATGAACTTCGTTGTTGATCCAGTCTTCACAAGACTAAATGTGTACCTTGAAAACAAGAAACATCCTTTCATGAATATGTGCATAAAACTTTGCACGACAGATATGTGGTATAATCTCGAGAATTCACATTTAAACACATAAATTATCTGAAAGCATATATATAATCCTCAAAGTTCCTGTCATTTTTCAAAAAGATACCTTAGGCAATTACCCGGCAATTATTTTTGAGTGGCAGACGAGATTGCATTCATTCACACAAACTGGAAGGAGATTCGGAAATCTAGTTAAAGGGACTCCAAACGGCGCGACGGAGTATCAGTGAAGCTGTTGATGAGCGGCAGATCCAGTACGACCTCACCATCTCCACCAATATACTGGTGTGTTTTCAAATAGAAACTCCTGAGACTGCATTGTTTTAATGAATTCAGTTAAAGGGAGACTGTGGGTCAGTGGGTAGCAGATCTGTCTTTCAATCACGGGGTTGGGGGTTCAATCCCCGCCCTTGTCGATGTGTCCTTGAGCAGGACACTTAACCATTACTTGCTCCCTGTAGCTGCGTCTACGGTGTTCGAATGTAACAGCATTGTAAGTCGCTTTGGATGAAAGCGTCAGCTAAATGACATGTAATGTAATCTAATGTAAAGCTGCTATACTGACGGCATTGTTTTATTTGGTGGTTGATCGAGGCCCCGTTAAAGTACAATAGGCGATTCTGCCAATCCCCAATCACGTTGTTGTCGATTCAGAGAACATAACTCTGTTTTGGAGTTTGGTGAAAGCTGGTGCAGCGCTCGTTCCAGGCGAGCGGGCCCACGGCTTGGACCCACGGCTTGGACCCCCGGCAGCGCTGCTTGCAGTGTTTTTCATGAACCAGCAATCACTCGTTGTGAAGAAGAGTTTGTGTTTTTTTTAGTTTATTCAGCATCAAGCAGAACAAGTGAACGACCAGCTGCGAGCGCCGCGCTGGACGGGTTTGCTGAAGCTCTGCAAGCCCCCCCTCCTCCCCCGTTCTCCCCCCTACCTCCCAGGCTGCGGTGCACAGCGCTGTTTACTTGTTCATTCAGAGATTATTAATGTTGAGTGTGTCAAATTCGACACTGCACTCCCTCGAGCACCTTGCGACGCACCTGCCAAGCGTGAAGAAACTCAGACGATCGGCTCTCGAGATAAGCCACGGACTCACAGACAGTCAGACAGAGAATCCTTGATTCATAGTTCTATGCTAATTAGGTGACAGTAGATATGACACTAGTGGACTTATTGGAGGAAGGAAACATTCCCACACAAATCGACAACACCCAAATATGTAGCCAAAGGCCAAACTATTTTTTTTATAATGGTTAAATCCCTGTACATAAATTAAATTGAGGCATTGTTTAGTATTTTAACAATCAGAGAGGCTGTTAGTTTATTGATGCCCTCATTAATGTAGCAGTGCCACTACTCTAAATAATGAGAAATAATACAAATATATTTGCAGTCAAACTGAAAACATCTTGTATTCTTCACAATCTTTCTTGAGATTCCCTCCAAATAATGTGTAATGTCTTGTTGAAGTGTAACCAGCAATGAACCCAGATGGATTGAGGTCTTGCTTTGGGCTGTGGAAGGTTCAATCTAGCACATTTCACGTTTCATTATAACTGATCTCCAACGTGTTTGTGTGAAGCGCCAGAGCTTACGGGTTTCTTTTTTTGGCTCATAACCTACAATCTAATTTCCCCAAACCTGACCTTTAAATGTGACCGTCTCTGTTACAGGACAATGAAGTGCACAGTTACTCCACTCTAAAGTCTATAAATACCAGCGCCCGGATATCAGGGCTGAAGCCGGGCACCAAGTACATCTTCCAGGTCCGAGCCAGAACCTCGGCAGGCTGCGGACGCTTCAGCCAGAATGTGGAGATCCAGACTGGGAAAGCAGGTGTGTGTGTGTGTGTGTGTGTGTGTGTGTGTGTCTCTACGGGGGTCTGTAAGAAGCAGAAAATACATGAATTACAGAATTATTGCTTAAAATTGTTGTTGTCTAATACCAGGGTTCGTACGGTCAAATCATAAAAGTTTTGGAAAAGTCATGGAAATATGTTATAATCACATGTTCATTTACAATATTTGAAAGAATTAATATGTTTTTTAAAGAAAGACGGCGTACGCTCTCGATACGCAACATTTTCTAATTTTTCATGTTTATACCGAGATTTCAGTTTGGTCATGGACATTTGGTTAAAAGTCATGGAAAAGTCATGGAAAAGTCATGGAAATCCATTGATCAAAATGTGTAATAACCCTGTAATACAGTTGAAAAGGTCTGGTAAGAAAACAGTCTGTCCTGGGCTAAAGTGTAAAGTGTGATGATGGCTGATAGTCGCCTCGGTCCATCTCTCTGTTCTATTGATCTGAGCTTTGATGGGGGTCACCCCTATCAGCAAAACTAAAGCCTGTCCCGGCTACAAACAGATGTACACAAGTCTTCATGAGTCTGTCCACCTGAGGCCAGTACAACACTGAAAGTTAGGACTCATTGAGAAAACTTTTTTGTGAACATATCTCTTTCCTAATAGGGGATTTGGCAGAGCACCTGCGGAGCAGACTCTAGGTCTGCAAAGCTAAACCTCCTGCCTGGTTGGAGTCCCAGTGCTGTTCCTCTGACTAATAGTCTCCCTTCATTCTGCTGCTCACTGGACCTAGACTCTGCTCCTCTTGATACTGACTCTGAAAACAAGAGGACTGTACACCCCGGCTACCATACATGCTGAGTAATCAATCAAGTCCTGAAGTTCATGAAAACCAGATTATTATTTTGGTCTCCGTTCCATGTAGTTCAGTCTTACCTGTGTTGACCCTTTAACCATGTTTATCTCAAGACTCTAGGGATGGCCAAGTCTATGATCCAGAATGAAATATCTCTTGCATTTATTGCTGTGGAATTGTGTACAGCTGCTCAGGGTCCCCGGAGGATGGAACCTACTGATTTTCCATAATCCTCTTTCGTTTGCTCTCTCCCCAATAGCAGGCTAAATCTTTCACTTTTCCCATAAAACGTATCTGCTTGTAAGATAAGCGTAAAAAAGATTGACGGAACACTCCTCGAGAACGTATCCGAGCTGTTGTGGCGATCCCTGCCTTCTCATCCAGACACACCGCGTAGTTACAACTCCCACTGCTCCTCATGACAAGACCCACCTGCGTAGCTGTTTGAGGCAGAGACGATGGATTAGGGCAAGTCATTGACCCAGAAGTTCAGAGCATATCTTTTTGCTGATCTAGCATGCTAGCAGCTAACTGTGCTAACTACGGCAACGGGGAACCGGAAGGTGGGCGCCACGCATTGAAAATTACTCCACTATATCTTTACTTAACAGATATTTTTGCTGACATCAGGCATTGACCTTGGAGTTCAGAGCATATCTATTTGCTGATCCGGCATGCGAGAAGCTATCTGTGCTAACGACGGCAACAGGGGCAACCGGACGGTGGGCGCCACGGATTGAAAATTACTCCATTATATCTTTACTTGGCAGATTTATTTGCTGACATATTGACGCTCTGAATCCCGTGTATATAACTTGCATTAGAAGCTTAATCACTTGCAAGTCAGGGACAACATTAACACTTTCAAAATAGATGAACAACATTCACTGGATATTCTCTTGGTGGAACGTAGAAAGTATAACCTGCCTATTACCTTTGGGGTCAAGTTGACCCCATTCAATGTTTAACATCTCTAAACCAATGATTCAATCTTTTTTTTTTTTGCTTCATATTTCATGACTTTTCCTAATTTATTGAGGACAACTGGAAAAACCTAAAATTCACATGATGATATGTTTTCAATTTCCTGTACACAACTTATAGATTTGTAAATTTGACCCCAGGCTGTTTTTTACTGTGTGAAACATATAAGAAATATCAACTTTTTTATTTATTTAAAGGGCTGCTTAGGTAGTCAATAAACAAACAAACATAAAGTGACACTTAAACTAAATAATTTTCTGGAGGTTTTAATTGCTGGGGTCAAATTGACCCCATGGGTAAAATATGTTAGTACATTTGAAGGCAACAGGAGGGTTAAGCAAGAGGTAATTAGAAAAGATGTAGCTCTTGGAGCTGCAGTTGACCGCGAACGCTCTGCCTGTGTTTGACGCCGTGTGTCAGTGCAAACTGAGCTAACGCGGAGCGTGTCTGCGTGTGTGTTTCTAGCTCCTCTGCGCTACAACACTATGACCATCACCTGGATCTGCATGGCCCTGGTGTCCTGCCTGGTCACTTTTCTGGCCATCATCATCTGCAGGAAACGGCAAGGCTACACTTTACCACACTACCCATCGCTGCTGTGTGTGGAACAGTTTCTTACACTACTCTACCGTATCTCTTTGTGTAAAATGTTTGCTTGTAATCAAAAAGCCCCCCCATGTGTTCACCGTGTGTCGCCCTGCTCCCTCCACATGTGGTACTGGCTGCAAAGTTAAAGTTAAAGTGAGGTTGTAATCTGGGTTAAACCTGTGGCTAGGTCTTGGATGCTAAAACACCTCTATAGTCTCCCTTGTTATGTTGAAATGTTAATTTGCTTTACCTTCTCTCAGCCCTCCCTGTCCTCTCAATGACTTGTTTATCCAATTTCAAAAATTGTAATTTCCACCTCGTAGTGTATTTAATTATGTTGATTCATGTCCAGTATCTTGCAAGCCAAATGCTCCCACTTATCCCGTCAACCCCACCCATCCTCCCTTTTTTGATGTTTTCAACTTCCATCTCTGGAATGCTACATTGCATAATTAATTCCAATGCTTTTAATTAATTTGTACTTATGTTACGTTTTTAATTTCCATTCTGTTTGAAAGGGGAAGGAATATGTCAGAGGATTTAAATGTGTTATCCAGGCAAAAATCATGACTACAAAGTCCAAAGTTTTCAGTGAAACTAAGATGGAGGAACCGAAAAGGAAAGCTTCACTGATGCTGTAGTTTAATGTTTAAAATGCAAATTTTTAATGAATGAGCTCAATTATGTGTGGCAGAAACCAGTAGGGACAATTTATTACGACCCATAGCTCCAAAAATACACACTATCCCTGCAGAAGCACATGGGTAATTATTATTAATTATGCTTTTTAAGAAAGTCCTGCCTGGATTTTGTTCTGTAAGCTCCGTTAGCTATGTTGGTCCATTAGCGGTTAGCTCAACAGCAAAGACATGGCCTACAGTGCTTGGAATTTGAAGCACAGAGACGTTATTACGTCTCCCTCCGACATAGATAACAATTACATTTTCTTCAGAAAAATATAAATAGGATACATCTATATACATGTAGCAAATTCATGGCAAATAGCTGATGTCAATGAAGCTATTTTTTAAGGGCTTGTAGTGTAGCTTACTCTTTTGCAACGTTAAAAACTGTATTTCTGTAGCTTGCGGCTTCCTCAACACCAACCATATGTGTGAACGGGGCATTTATTCTCCTCAGCGCCCTCCTGAGATCTGTCCGCTGTTCCTTCGTGGCATGAATATTTGATGTTAATCATTTTAACTTGTAAACATGGAAATGTACGCACAGAAACAGTCTGTTATTGTGAAATGGGGAACCCCCGTGATGATAATGATTAGAAGGCTCGGTTCCACCTTAATTGAGGGAGAACGTGTTGACCGGTTGATCCTCATGCATTAATAAGGTTCACTAAGTGATGAATAGCTCTGTTGAAGTCAATAATTATTCATGAACTATTGATTTATTCATTATATCCCAAGTTTGATCGTACAAATGTTTCATTACTGTCCTGTATTCATCCCACTGTGTGTTTGTGTGTGTATGTGTGTGTGTGTGTGTGTGTGTATGTGTGTGGGTGTGTGCGTGTGTGTCTGTGTCTGTGTGGTTTGTATAGACACTGTGGCTACAGTAAAGCCTTTCAGGACTCTGATGAGGAGAAGATGCACTACCAGAACGGTCATGGTATGTGTGGCCCAACTCCATAATTATAACAACTGAGCGCACATATTGATTAGACTGCATGTAATAAAGTTCATCCTTCAAGCAAAACATTTTCAACACAGGATCACCTGATATTTATTTATTCTCTCTCTTTCTCTCTCTCTCTCTCTTCTTTCTGTGAGCCAGCTATTCTCCTTCATCAAGTCTTCCCTCGCACACACACACACCTGCACACTCTCGTTCTCTGATATGTGACCGAATGCTAATGTTTATTTTAGTGTCATTTCCCGACGCAAGATTCTACATCGACCCGCACACTTACGAGGACCCCTGCCAGGCGGTCCACGAGTTTGCCCGAGAAATTGAAGCTTCCAGGATCAAAATAGAGAAAATCATTGGCTCAGGTAAAAGAACAAAAAAACGTGAAACCTGTGTATGTGCGCACACACACACACACACACACACACACACACACACACACACACAGAGAATGATGTGAATCATTGGCCGGGGCTAACTTAAAATCATTGGTCAGTGTAAAGGCTGCCGTGTGCAGCGGAGAGGAGAATGGCAGAGCGGAATCAGAGCGTTGCGTGGGTCTGTCAATCAGAGCTCCTCAGACGGGATGGGAATACTAACTCTGTGTCGGTCCACACCGCACCGGGCTACTGGATGTAAGTCCTGCAGACATGAAGAGAAGTGTAGACTTGAAGAAGACCAATAAGCAATCACACTTTCTAAGTTCTTCTGAGATAAGAATTAATGAGAAAGGCTGAAGGAGGATTAGCCTACTTCTACTGTTGAACATATGGATGTGGATTTCTCTTATCTAACAGCAAATTTACTTAAGACACATTTACAATTATTTCTTAAATGTCAAATGTAGGGATGGGTATCGTTTTTGTTTCTTACCGATACCGGTGATAAACCGGAATTTTTCAAAAGATACCGATGCTAAACTGGTATTTTTTTAAACGATAATGGTGCCTAAATGGTGCCTGAACCGAAACTTTAAAAAAGAAAAGAAGCACAAAACGACGATTGACAATGACGACATTAAAAGCCTCTTCGGCCATATTCCCTGTAAAAGCCGTTCTCGTGGCCGCATTGACAAAAAAAGAATATCAGACTGTTGCGTGCTACGAGCTAGTTTAAACATGGTTATAATGCCTATTTTATTATTTGTTGGCCTACTTTTATGAATGCAAGACTTGCAATCAACGTCACGGTACTAATCTGAGCTAAGGCTGCTCCCAGCCTGACCGCTGATGTGCTCGGCACGGCCTCGCACAGACAGTCAAACACGGCGCATGCCTTAGGCTTCATTACATTTGATGTGTTACCCCCTCTACACGCAATAATTTGGTTGCATTTGTTGCATGTAGCATTGTTAAAATATTATTTGGAGAAATACAGCCATACTTTTGACCGCTTACCTTTCTAGCTAGCTACTGTAGCCCTATTGGCAGCGGTTTTCGGTACCCAACCCTAACTATATGTGTTGGGGGTTGTAGAGGGCATGTGTTTCAGAATGTATCACTGGATTAGTGCTGAACTGGAATCCTTTCCTGTGTTTGTGTTTAGGGGAGTTTGGGGAGGTGTGCTATGGACGCATGAGACTCCCAGGGAAGCGAGACATCCCAGTGGCCCTGAAGACCCTGAAGGCGGGATATACGGAGAAGCAGAAGAGGGACTTCCTGGCAGAGGCGTCCATCATGGCCCAGTTCGACCACCCCAACGTCATTCGCCTAGAGGGAGTGGTGACCCAGAGTATGCAGCAGCTAAAACTATATACTAGTGTTAGGATAGTGTTTTTTAGGATTATTGACTATGATGTGATAGTTACGACTGTCGGTAATTGAGGACCGGGGGAATGAGACCGGGTTGGTTGAACATAGAAAGGAGTCTCAAAGGTTCCTATTTGTTCCCTCAGGCAAACCGGCGATGATCATCACCGAGTACATGGAGAACGGCTCTCTGGATTCCTTCCTCAGGGTCGGTATTGAAGCAGTAAAGGTTTCGTTTTGCTTTTCATTTTATCTCCAGTCTAAAGTGCTTCTTCTGTTCTCTGTTATTGAGTAAGTGGCAATCATTTCCTTCACTGTTCAGCTATGAAAGCTATAACTGTTAAGCGTCTGGTGAGAACAATGTATCACGACTTCTACGCTACCTTTACAAAGCTCTAATTCATTTGTTTCAAATGGAATCCCAAAAGGTTTTATAAGTGTTGGTGAATTTTGTTCTCAACACGCCGGGGGGAATGAACTCGGCAATACACGGTTTTCACTGGAGAGCAGCGACACTTCACTTCACATCACTTGCCATTTATCAGATAATCATTGTCGCCAGGCGCCATTAGTTTAGGGCAGCAAATGTGAAAGTTTTCTCATCAACGAGATACGAGTTGATTTAACATTGTGTCAAATCGACAATGTCAAACAGCTCTAGTACATGCTGATATGAAGATACCGTGGATTATAACTTAAAAAGCAAATCCCTGTCATGTGTTGTCCTCTTATCTGTACTGCCATCTCTATCTTGATTAAAATCTCTTCTATCATCACGCTCCTCATCGGTTCTGCTGCTCTACCGGTATTTTTTTTGTGTGATCTGACATTTAAACTTTGTCTCTCTACTTCCCCCCTCCCAATCTTTCTCTTTTCCCCTTCACTCTACTTGCAGAGACACGATGGCCAGTTCACCATCATCCAGCTGGTCGGGTTGCTGCGCGGTATCGCGGCCGGCATGACCTACCTGTCTGACCTGGGCTACATCCACAGGGACCTGGCTGCCCGCAACATCTTGGTCAATAGCAACCTGGTGTGTAAGGTGTCTGACTTCGGCCTGTCGCGGGTGCTGGAGGACGACCCCGACGCTGCATACACCACCAGTGTGAGTTTTCACATTGAGGCAAGCATTGATGCAGCGCAAACACACACTCACACAGCTCTTTAAAGGGATGGGCAACCACAGTTTAAAACATGCATAAACTATTCCTCTTAGGTCGTTTTAACGATAAATGTCAACATTACAGTTAAAGTATCATGCAAATGTGAATAATACGTGAGTCCCAGGCAGCAAGGAAGACTATTACAGATTTTTAACGGGTGCTTCAGCGATTTAGTAATGCACTTTCTTTGAGGGACTCCCAAGAGACATTGAAAAGGGTTTAAAAAAATGTAAAGCAGCAGAGACTGATATATCCAGACGGGGAAAATCTCCAAAAAACTTGAATCCTACATATCTCTTAATACAACCAATAGAAAACCCATCTGACTTTTTTCTCTCTGTGGAAACACTTCTATTATGGTGGGCTCTGGTCACCCAAAGTAATAAAAAAAGCATTTAACCCTAATGATTTCATCCGTTTTTTAATAACATGTCATGTCAGTCCTCCCTATGTTAGCCACAACATAATTACTTCATTAAAATTGATGACAAAGGGTACATACAAATTAAAAAAAAAGAAATCTAGACGATAACTTTTCAGCAGTTCAGTTTCAGCTGAGGTGAGAACAAAATTTCGAAAAATGAATCACCAAATTTCTTTTTTTTCTGACTTACTGCTCAGGGCCAAAGTTCCTTCAGGGCCACAGAATAAATCAATTAACTAGTGCTCAGTGCTGCCTTTTATGTATAAATTGAGTTCCAACTGCACTTTAGCAGTTTTAACTATCTTATTTATCATTTAAAAAACAAAAATGTTATTCAAGAGGGCAGTACCACTCAAATCTGGCCAAGAAAGAAGCATCAAGTCGAGAGTTAAAGTTGGAGACCAAAGCAACACAAACACAATCAAAGTCCAATGAAACTGAGAGAAAAGTAAAACCATCTCTGTAAGTGCTCCTGCAGAGAGCAGTCCAATAACAACCCTCCAGCCCGGTGAGCACAAGTGTATTAAGTCTCAACTGTAAAATAAAATAAAGCCAAGCTCCTTCCAGTGTCTGACGCTATCAGCTCTCAGCAGATGGAAATCAGCATTTGACACATTTGTCTGTTACAGTCTGTTGAAGCACGGCAATCAGATTACAGGACGCGTGGTGATTACATGCGGCATCACTCAGAGACATGCTGCTGTGGGGGGAAAGGGTTGTTAATGATGATATTACAGACGCTATAGTGTTATCTGCAAAATTAATGGCTGATGATGGCTGATGATAAACACGCTTCTCGTTACCGTCCGGAAGTGAAGGAAAAGCCGCCTGTTGTACGTAATCTGGCAGCAAAGTCACTTTGAAGACGCCGCGGGTGCCGAGCGCCCGAGTGAAGGCTCCGGGACTCCAGTCGCTTTGCGGGTTTCTGTGGTTTAGCAGGACGTCAGGTGTGTGTCTTTGTGTAATGGGCTGCGTTTTGAGAGCAACCGTCGGATGTTTAAAATAACCCACCTGGGAGCGCTTTGTTTGTTTCAGAAGCGACGCGTCCATCCGTCAACCTAATTAAGTGTCACTTTTATATCAAGAGTATAGTGTAAGTAGTTCACATACTTGCTAACATTTGCAGATTCTATTCTCGTCTCGGCCCCGCAACACGTGCCCTGTTTATCATTTCACCACCTCTTTTAACTTCGGCTTCAGATTTCAGCGTACTTGTGAATCTTCATTTGATGCTACCATTTACTCCAATGTCACCTCATTTCAGAGGATCATTTAGTCTGCTGGAGGTACTTTGTAGCTAAAAAATAAAGTAGCAAAAAAGGCCGTTTTCACTAACTGTAACATATAAATGCTGTTTACAGATTAAGGCAATAGTAATAAAGCGATAATGTCTACTTCTGTAAGTTTACTTGTGAATGGTCATATTAGGACTGTGGTCGTACCACTTTAACTTAACCCGTGTGTCAATAGGGTTATGTTTGGCTTTTTCTGTGAACAATCATCTTGGCGGTGTGCATGTGGCATACATTTTGAAAAGGGTTTTCCTTTTTCTAATTAAAAAAATTAAGCCCAAGCTCCTATAATAGGTCTATAATAAACCGTGTAGTCAGGACAACAATGTCCCCATTGAAACCTATTAAAAGCACAATGAAAGAAAGAAAAAAAGAAATGTACACTTTTAATTATGCCTGTGGGGAAATTCTTCTCTGCATTTGACCCATCCTTAGTTATTAAGGAACAGTGGGCTGCAGTGAAGCGCCCGGGGAGCAACTAGGGTTCAGTGTCTTGCTCAAGGACACGTCGACAAACCGGATACATTGTGGTAACAGGACGACCTCAAAAGAAACAAAAAATAATGTTTGATCCCACGTCCGTGACAGCACAATATTGCCTCATAATATTACAATTTCCGAGCATATTTAGAAATGTTCTAATTGTTTCCCTGTCATAAATGCATACTACTGGTTGGGTTTCCACTATTGGAAGCATTTTTGCTGTATTTAGGAACACTAGCAATATTGTTGTTGCTAATCACAGGAATATCATGCCAATAACTTCACTGTATACACAAAATAATTACATTTGTGTGGTAACAGTGGTATAGTACAATACAAACATGTTAAGAGTTAAAAATCTGAAACTATTTGGTATTGAAGATCAGGGATAATGCTGCTTACATTTTAAACCTTTTTTTGTGCAGTTTTAGAAAGTCTTCCTTTTAGTAAAAAATGTTTTGAAGGGATGGACAACAGTCTATTAAACCAAAAATAATGAGCTTATGAAGTGATAGTTTTCCATGCGTTTGTCACTATGAGCGACCCCTTTCATATTACACATCATTTGATCCACTGTTAATATGAACATATAAATTAGTTTAACTTTCAAGTTAGGATCCACTGCATGGAATTGATTCAACAGAGACTATTGTATACACACATATCCCATTTCTGTAACGTGTTTTTGATGTGTTGTCTACACTCCCTGGTAAATGTTGAGGCTAAGGAATTGTATTGTTCACCATCCATATGGATTTAAAGGCCAGCATTGATCTATATGTTACTTACTGTCAACAAATCTCAGTGCAAGACTAAAATCAACAACGCAAGCTCCAAGTCCCCTTGTAGACATTAGACCTACATTTTTTTATTTGTTTTAAAGGCTAAGTTATTTTTATTGATCTGTAGTTTTTAGCAACTTCCGTCAAAGCTGAAAAATAACTTAAAATGGCCAGGTACTATTTTCATACGTGGATGAATACAAATGGCACATCAACCAGTGCAACATTGTTGTACATTTAATTGTTTGCATTTATAGTTTTTGGACAATAATGGAGGAATCAGGAATAACCAAGGAAATAATTTTAATTCAACATTTTTAAATTTCTTTTTTTCTTTATTCTAAAATATCAATCCCGTTGATCTAAATACTACATTCCTTGATGGCGTTGGTCTTTTTATGGGATATATTGACAATGAGAAGAAATAATATCAAATACAGCCAAACTAACCTTTACTCTGCCATCATGAGGTGGATACTACAGTAGATTTAAAGAGGGCCTGAAACACCAATGGTTAATCGTCATTATTCTCCCAGCAGGGCGGGAAAATTCCAATCCGCTGGACAGCCCCCGAGGCCATAACCTACAGGAAGTTCTCCTCATCCAGTGACGTGTGGAGCTACGGCGTGGTCATGTGGGAGGTGATGTCCTACGGAGAGCGACCGTACTGGAACCTCACCAACAGAGACGTGAGCGCCGTTTGTTCACCAGCCCGCCCACCGTATCGCCGCGGCAGCCGCCGTAGCCTTGTGCATATGTTTCTTTCTTTTTCTGCAGGTGATCAAATCCGTGGAGGAGGGCTACAGGCTGCCCGCTCCCATGGGCTGCCCCGGTCCCATGCACACGCTCATGCTGGACTGCTGGCAGAAGGACCGCAGCGAGAGGCCGCGCTTCTGCCAGATAGTCACCGTTCTCGACAAGCTAATCCGCAACCCGGAGAACCTGAAGTCCATGGACATGCTCTGCAGGTGGGTGGGCCGCTGAATAGAGCCAGGTTTTTCTCCCCCCCATCATGTCACATGCCGAGGAGTATTTTTGATTCAGTTTGGCCAGACGGTTTCTCACCCACGTTTATTAAAATATTGGTTTACGGATTAAGCCTCAAAAGTCAAAGCAGGACGCCAAGCGTGCAGCTGAAAGGATGATCCGCCGGACGATGTCTGGTGGACGGGGCTGTTAGGCTGCTAAGTAGCCGTCCTGGTGTGGGAGCCGGGGCGAATTCAATCTCGTTCCGCTGTGTTGGAACACGAGCGCGGTGGGATGAATTTGCAGCCCAAAAGTTTCGCTCAAAGTTCTCCGGGCAGGTTCTTCCCAATAAGCTTGTTCCTGTTAGACTCAGTGCCTCAACGCCTGGCTGTGATATTGATATTGACATCGACCGGCGGCAAATCGGGGAGCGCATTTAAGAAGGACACCCAGGGCCAAAGACAAACCTGCATAAATTGCTCAGTTCGGGCCCCGGGGTCCACGCGGAGCCAGTGGTGCGCGGCGCTGTGCGTCTGTGTCGGCTTCAGGAAAAGGAAGCGCCGGGGCAATGTTCAGGATTCCTCTCTGAATAAATCTACCCGAAGCAGCCATCCTGCAACCGCAGCCACCATCTCTTCTCTATCATTTGAACCGCTATTGATTTTCTGCCTCAGCTACGAGAGCATTTCTAAAGCCCCCCCCTCTCCTTTTCCCTCGCGGTCGCTCTGCCTCTTGCTCACTTTTTGCTCATTTTCCCACTCCCTCTAACTAATCTTTTTGTCTTCCCATTAATCTTCCTCCTTCTCTCTCTCTGTCCATCTATATCCATCCGTCTCTCTCTCTCTCTATCCCTCTGTGTTCCGCAGTTTAAACAGTCCTCCGCTGATGGACAGAGCTATCCCCGACTTCAGCAGCTGTAACTCAGTAAACGACTGGCTGGACACCATAAAAATGAGCCGCTACAAGGACCACTTTGCGGCAGGCGGTTACCAAACACTGGGACACGTCATAAGCATGAACCAAGGGTGAGTGCTGAGAGTAACGGAGGGCGGTTAGGAACAACCTCCGTGGCTCCGTCTCACGAACTTCTCCCATTGAGCTCTAGTCACAAGCAAGATAAACACTCAGGTTAATTTTTTAAGCTTGTTTCTATTTAGCCTTAGATCTGTCCTTCACAACTATCCTCATCCCTCCTTTAATGTTCAAGTGAAATGAGTCTTATCAAACTAAATGATAATTTGTGCTGGGCACAAACAAGTGAAAACATGTTAAGAAAAATAAAGGATGGAGGGTGAAATGTCCCTCAGTGCATCCTACTTTTATTTATCCGTATCAAGTTACTGTCAGAACAGTTCCTGTTTCATAGTATTCAGATTAGGTGAGGCCAACGACGCTCACTCAGTGTTCTGAGGCACCTGAGGATTTACATCCCCTGGCATGGCGAGTGCACTCAAAGAGGCGGAGACATTAGACACTTTCCGGTAGCCTAGAGATGAGGATTCAAAACATTTTACCGTAAATACTCGGTACAGTCTGACCTGGGGGGGATGGAATATTCAGTTTGTTACAATCTACAAACTCACCACTAGTTTCCAGTAAATCCTTCACACTGCTCCTTCAAGTTGATATTGCTTGAGCAGCTGCATCGCAACATTAACATAATATCATATCATTCTTTTTATTCTTCTTGTTCTCTGTTGAATTAACTTGCCCACCACAGATCACTACAACTCAGATCTGTGTGTGTTTGTGTATGTGTGTGTCGTGCAGGGATATCCAGCGGCTCGGCGTGACACTGATGGGCCACCAGAAGAAGATCATGACCAACGTCCAGCTGATGAGGGGGCAGGTCCTCAACAAGAGTGTGCCGTCCGTGCACGTATAACTCCCAATGGCAAGGTTTCTCTCTGCTTCAAATCTAGAAACCCAGGCTGCTACAAGGTCTAGAGGGACTCCGTGGAATTCAAGATGATCCGATGAACGGGAGACGAAGATGCGCGGGAACTTTATAAGACTTTTTCTCCCGAAGAGAGCGAAGAACTAAATGTGAAAGGTTTTAACTGTGGAGCGAGTCAAACACATGACTTCTTTCAGACAATTCCGACCTTTCATCTTTTTCTTTCTTTTTTTCTTTTTCCCTATCCAAACCCATTTTCTGAGTTTAAACGTCTCGCTTACAAATGGAAAGACTGCCTTAATCACCACAAATTATTTGAAATTGTATCGCCAGCGGAGAGAGGATCATTTATCAGTCCTGAATTTATCAGAGAAATATGATTTATTGAACCAGATGATAGTACATGGAGTGATGTAGAGGGTGGGGGGGGGTTTGAATATCCTGATGACACACTCGCCGCCTCTCCTGCAGTTCATGCATGAGGCGCCTTGAGGCCCAGAATGAGGCTCGAGGAGCGGGAAAGTGGAGAAGAAGTGAGATAGCGCTCACCGAAGTTGCCAGATCGTCTCCATCTTCGGAGAAGACCTATTTCAGCCCAGGCTATTAATACCAACAAGAGGCACGTTTCTCCGCCGTCTAACCTTGATGAATGACTCCCAGGAGGAGCCCCAGAGCACCTCTGGCGGGTATGAAGCTGCGCGGCGCACAACTCGCTGTACTCGGATGATGTGTGTGATTCAGTTACAGTGCACTTTATTCTACAATCCCTCTGTGTTGTGGAGGCTTTGCAGTTGTCACAAAACTCCTCTCAGTCCACGATGTACAAATTGGAAATAGTACATAAATATAGTACATAAATATAATAATAATGACTACTAAACTATAAATCCCAAGAGAAAGAGATATATGTATAACATAGTGTAGTAAGTTGCTCGTTCATGAGATTTATTTCCCAACTTTCTTCACTGTGACAAGAGAAAATATATTTAAATTAAATTTGAATAACTTCAATTTCATGATAATGCTACTTCTGATGCATTTTCAGAATATTTGGGGATTTGTTTCTGATACCTCTCAATTCAAAATGAAACCAAATAGAAAATACATTTTAGCTCAGATTTAAATTAAAAAGCAAATGTTTTTCTTTCTTTTTCTATAGTGCATTTTGAAAAAGTTTTTTCTCGACTTTGGAAATAGTAGTTTCAGAAATTAATCTTTACAGGTCCTCTATATGGGATTCAGAGCATTAATATAACAGCAAACCAGAGCAGAGGATGAAGTCGCTCTCCTTCTGTGTGCGAGCAATGCAATCCAAACTTTTCTTTTCTTTGTTTCCATAGCCGGCCCACGTGCCTTTGAAGTGCATGGGATTCTCTGTTGTGCCACACTGACTATCCAATGGTCGTCTTGCTCTACTGGTTTTGCTGCGGAAGCGTAGTGTCCGCCCTTTGTTTCCCATCACGCTAACAGCGCTAGCTCTGTCAGCACTGTAGCCGCTGTTGGATTTGTTAGCTGCTAGCCGCCCGCTAAGCCGTGGCGTGAGATATGCTCTGAATTCTGAATTTAGAACCTATGACCAAAGGTTCACTTACTATCACTTTGCATAGATGAATACTGTCCTCCATGTTCACAAAAAAACATGGAGGCCAGTACACATATATTTCCTTGTGCTGGTGAAGATCGTGAGATGTAGCTGAAGTTGGGAAGCGGCTAGTGGGTGGACCGTTAGTTAAGATTATTTTGTAAAAATGTTTCAATCCTATTGTTGATCTAGTTCAAATATATTTGAAACTACTAAAATATATATATATATATATATCTATTTCAAATGTTCTAAAGTCTATTTCAAAGGAATCTATAATATATGACATGATATAATGTACTTCTCAAGGTGTGTCAGTCTATATGCTTTTTTTGCTCACCGTCTTCGTGCAGCTTAACGGCATTTTTTTTAATGAATTTGGAAGATCCCGTATATATTGAAAATGTACTTGAAATGTTGATAGTAAATGTTAACATCAATTCCATGTTATGTTATTCTTTTCAGCCATGTAGCTGGTATTAAACATGGACGTATAAAAAGACAGGCTAGAGCGTTAGAGGCAGGACCCCGTTCATCACTAAGAAGGTTTCAGTTGAACAAATTGAGTTTATACTAAATATATATTATTAAATGAAATCCGGGTATTAAATGACCTGGATCTTCCGCATCCATGGAGCCCATAATGCTGAGCTCACTACTTTTGACCCTACCTCGCTCACATGCATGACAACATATCAGAATCAGGATGGGAACAATAAACCAAACAAAAAACTTGTGTCCATGGATGTATGATACGAGGTTGAGCCCTGTGCCTTTGCCCCGCGTTTCGGCAATACTACGTTTAATGATGTCCATGGTGTGCTCCCAGTGCTATTAGCTACTAGCCAACAGCCGGTTGTTTGGAAGAGAGATGTTAATACATCCACAGAAGAGGCTTTATGGCTTGCAACCCATGGCTGTATTATAAGATAATAAAAGTGACAAACTACAGCAAATATATTTGATATATCCTATGAGCAGTCGGGCGCAGTTCATTATGTCAAAGGAAAGAACAGTTTACACATTTTAGGACCTAATGATTTAAATAAGGGCTAATAGTGTTTGGACTGGAAAGTTAAAATGTACAGATCTCCATTGCCAATGTAATTATATCTGGAAAATATGACAGACATGGAAGTTATAGTTGCAGTATCTCTTCCTGTATCTCTTTATACATCTGTGGTATTAATGCTAACTGGCGACTCGACGGTAACTCAAGCTAACTACTTCATTATCTAGTGTGGAAGCTACGTGTACAACAGGGAGAAAAGCTAATTAGCTTAGCATGTTTTTTTATGTTACTTAGACGCTGCTGAAATATAAAATCAGTCAGATGTGTTTGAGAAAGAGTTATCAGTAAAAGAAGGCTCGGCAAAATTCCGTTAGCGGAATTTGGTTTCAGTGCTAAAGCTGCTAACTCGGCCACTAAGCAATGGCTTGGTCAGTACAATTCGACAGTAATTCATGAATCTGTATAAAACTGTATTCTAAAGTGGCTCATGGTTGCCAACTTGCAAAAGTGTGTGCAACATGTTTATATGTCCTTCAAATGTCCCTTAAAAAACACTAATCATGAATAATTCCTTAAATATTAACCCATCTTTTTTTGCTTTCGACCAAAATTAGGCACGCATTAAGACGTTGTTGTTGTTGTTTGAACTTATCCGGAGAAATATTTTTGCTGGGTGGGTGTGCTACACCTGGAAGCCCTCTTGTTCTCTTGGCATTTAAAATTAATTAAATGGGACATAAATTTGTCAACGTCGGCACTAATATCATTCAGTGCAATCATTCTTTACCCCAGAGTACACATTTTTCTTTGTACGAATGCGGTGGATATAGTACAACCAAGCTACACAGACTGTAAAATAAAGTGTTACTTCTGAATAAATGTGATCACGCTGTTTTGCCTCAGTGTTGATGAAAAGGTTAGGAAGAACATGCAAGTAGAATGTTTGTATCTAAACGCTCTCTAAAGTACATAATCAGCCCCGATTTATACACCCCCCCCCCCCTCTCTCTCTCTCCGTGCCATCAAGAGAATGACTTTTTCTTGTGCACCTCCGTAGGATTTCCTCTAGACGATTGATGTCAGTTTTTATTAGAGAAGAACATCATGAAGTTTCTTGATCATGTATTATAAGTGGCATTTCACGACTGGTTTCAAAAGATTTACTTTTTTCGTTCGGATGCTTTTGGAGACACTGGACTTGAACTGAAATCCAATATTTTATAAAGTTAGGATATGTTTTTGCTAGATGAATTGATTTATAATTTATAAAGCAAGTTCAGTCACTGGGAGAAGAAATCAACTACCGGATTTATTCACATGTCATTATTTATTCATGCTCATTTGTTTTTTCCAAAAAAATGCAACTCTTGAGAGGTTTTCTTGCAGTTGATGAATCATCCTTGTTGCTAATGATAAACCATAAATGTGCAAACTGTCCATAGATACACAATAAAGGAACGTTTGTCTTTGTGTGACTGCAACTGTGATTTCACGACTATTTCTGACACAACGGAGAGACGATTTCAACCCCGCTTGCTTTTATTAATATTTGCACACTCTAAACCTCATGAGAGCTGTGGTTGTTGACAGAAAACAAGAATGATATTAGTTTTATGTTGTTAAAAATCCGCACTAAGTCATATTTTGACATCAACAACGGTTTAAATTATTGTAATGTGAGAGGTGTCGCTGACCCTGAGAGACCCACTGATAATTAACATCCAGCTCTGAAGTCCCCCACAGCAGCACACAGACATTTACTGTTTCACCTCGCTCATTGTTTTTCTGTTCTGCAATACACGTTATAATTATCACTGCAGGCAGCTGATTACCACAAGCTGGTACAGAAAGTCTACGGTATGTTCTGACCGAAGACTGTATATAACAAGTAATCGTCGTCGTCAGGACCCTCTTGTTTAGTGCTTTCGCGTCGCAATCTTGAATTTCTCTTTCATTTTTCCGTCATAAAAATGTGTGCCAGGCAGGCGAATAAACATTTCAACTTGAGCGGAAGATTTTAGCCCATCAACGTCAAGTGAGATTTAGAAATGTAAGACAAATAGTTGGCTCTATGACCTTAGTACTTTCTAAAAGACAGAACAAAGGAGAGGAACTACAAGACTATAGGGTAAGTTAGTGGTTACTCAATGGCGCGGAATACGACGCAAAAAACTAGCGCAGAAGCCGCTCGCCGACGGCCCCGAACTATGTCAGGGCCTTAAGACTGCAACCATGCCCAGAAGTTGGCTGTGAATACAAAAAGTCTGTTTGAGAGTTTCGAATAAACTGCATTGGCCTCCCTTTGCGTGGGATTTTTCTCACGCATCCATCTTGACAAACACAAACATGCGTCTGACAGATTTAAGCAATCACCTCGCGTGGTCCGAAGAGCACTTGTGATAAATATTTTCCGGGTGCTCAGAGGGCACATCAGCTCCGGAAAATTCATCCGGGAGCTCATCTCTGACAACCGGCGAACCGTCGTTAACCGGGTCGGTCGCATACAAGAAGCATATTTATATTCACCCTGAGGTGTTTGATCAGGAGTTAATGTGAACTTTGCAACGCTCAGGTTGAAAACAATTGACTTTGACTTCCTTAATGCTCATTGCTGAGGTTTTGTGTAAATTGCTTCTTTTTTTTTTTTTCTTCTGTGGGAATGAGTTCTGACCCAGCTCTGAAACATCATTTGGAGCTCAGCCTGAATAGGGAATGGGCCTGATGAATGTGGGAGTGAGTAATTGTCCTTTCCTTCACCTTAGGAGGGCTGTTAAGAGATAATCCTCCTCCTCGGTGAAACACGACCTAACACAACATCATTAATCTCATTACGAAGGCCGCGTTGTTTTGTTGCCACCGAGTCCCACGCCCAATTATCAGTCGGCGGCCCCGTCCCCACGGCGACGGTGACGACCCGCCCATCGCTAACGACCGTCTTCGCTGTCCCCCGATTGACTTCTCTGAGAGCGGTGGCGTGTCACCCAACGCACAACGCCCCTCCCTTCCCCGGGTGTTCGGTGGACGGAGACACAAAGCCGGTCACGACGAGAGCGGCTTCGGCGTTTTCCTTATCGCCCGGCAGCAGGTCCGCGGCACGAGGGAACGGCCCGGACAATGCAGATGGATTTAAAACGCTCCGCCATTTATTGTCAAGTTCACTTCCGTTGTGAAAGTGGCAACAATGAAAATTCATTAACAAGCTTTCAGATCTGTGTAAATCTATGCGCGGCCATAATGGAGTCTTTGTGAACAACCTTGGAAGGAGTGCATGTGCAGAGCCCGCAGGGTTGGACGTCCACAAGCGTATTTCATCCGGAAAACAATCGGTGGGAACTGAGCCGAGAATGCTCACTCTGCCTGCAACTGTTGGTTTTCGTTATATTATGCTGTTCCACCAAAAACACTTTTTAGAATTAAAAAAGGCCGAAAAATTAATCACTGTGTAATTTGATTAAAGTAAGGCATTTTTTTCGGGTAAATCAATATATTTCTTGAAGACAGAACAGGAATACTAGGTGGCAAAAAAAAATAATTAAAGGGATAAATCAGCCTAGAGATCAGGTCACTTTGCACCAACGAGGAGACTCCGTAGTCCGAACCACGACAGCAAACTGTATGAGTGTATTCAATCTTGAAAAAACCAGCGCTGAACAGATCCACGCTTTCTGTACTCATCTTTCAAAATACAAGCCCTTGAGGTATAATATTTGCAGGCGAGTATTTTTGCATTTTTCTGCAATATCAAACTTTTGAATAAGCCTAAAGCCAACTCGCACTTTCAACAACAACAAGCAGTAACATGGAAGCTGTACACTTCAGAGAGATAGAGGCCTTCTGTCAATGGGAAAAAACAGAACCCTCCAGGAGAAAGTGTTTCTTAGTCGTGTATTACCAGGTTTCTCATCGGGTTTTTGTAGAAACAATGACAGGAAACATCATTCTAGTGATACATACACGTTGCTTTTGGAGGAAAATGTAGTATTTAAGTGCAGCCAAATGTTAAACGGACATTAAGTAGTCTCTGTGAGTCTAAATAAATCTGTTTTGCGGTTCAACATTTGACAGTTTGTAGAAGGCGGACACATTCACGCTGTGAGGGGAAAGCTGTGTGCTCTCATTATGGAGCTCCACACACTTTTCTGTCTTTTAAAATAAGGTCAGGGGAAGGTGAGGAATTTGAATTCTAGCCTGAAAAGTTCTGTCAATGTCTAAGGAAATCTGTCTCTCAAAATTGAAAACAGTTGCTTTATTTTATTCAATAGATTAATATTGCTTAATATTTGAACACAAATAAGAAATGTATGAACCCACTAAAAAGTAAAAATCCTTCAGTTAAAATCTAAATACCCTCGAGTGTTGCGGACTCAACATCATTTTTTCATATATATATATATATATATATATATATATATATATATATATATATATATATATATATATATAGTTGTTTTATAAATATACTGTATACATTGCAGCCGAATTGTGCACACAGTAAGTCCAAAAAAAAGACATACATATTATAAGAGGAAGAAGAATAACTACAATGATAGTACAAATTATAATAAGAATAATAGGAATACTGACAACAATAATAATATGATAAGAACAGTAAGAATAATGATAACAATCATAGTATGATAATAATAGTAAGAATAATGATAACGATGATAGTATGATAATAATAGCAAGAATAATGATAAAAATGATAGTATTATTATTATAGTAATTGAATTCCACCTATTAAGAGAAGCTGAGAGACTGTCGCAGCAT
The DNA here is from genome assembly GCA_036178185.1 of Liparis tanakae. NCBI lineage: Eukaryota > Metazoa > Chordata > Actinopteri > Perciformes > Liparidae > Liparis > Liparis tanakae. The sequence goes on along the minus strand of CM070109.1, from coordinate 18,313,358 downwards.
ACAGTGAATACAACAATATGTTTTTGATGCACAATTTTGCATTATTATACTCAGCATATATTCATGACTTAATGGTGCTGCTCTGTAAATAGGTCATACATAATTCATGAGGTACACATCTGACAAAATAAATATAAATGTATGTATTCCGAAGTTACGTAAACTTGAGACTCGGCTGCGCTGCTGTATCACAGGCAGGTGGCAGCGGTGCAGGTCAACACCGAAGATTAAAGAATCTGCTGGCTCTTCACTCCGGCTTTTCGCAGCTCCAAGTGTCAGCGCAAGTGTTTACCAAACAACGCATGTGTGCCGAAGAATGAATAATAATCGCCGTGTAAATGTTTGTCGTATGGTAACAGATTTAAAGTCCAATTATTCATGTGTTTGTACAGAACGAGTCGCATTAAGTCATTATGTTGGCATAAGGATTTTAATCCGACTCTGCTGCCGGACAGTATTTCTCTCACTGGATAAACACATAGAATAGAATAGAAATATACTTTATTAATCCCCAAGGGGAAATTTGTCGACACAGTAGCACCAATAAACTAAACACACGAGAATAGAATATAAATATAAGTATAAGAAAGAAAGAAAAAAACAGTGACTGTGCATAAAGTATACAAAGTGAAATATATAATACAAAATAAAATAATATATATATATATATATATATATATATATATATATATATATATATATATATATATATAACATGGGTGTCCTATTGCAGAGTCAGCTCCTAGTGGATCGTTAAATTTGACAACCATGATACCTTCTAGCTTATTTCTTGTTTCTTTCCCTGAGAGATAATAAAAGTATTGACTTCTGTCCATCCGTCCATCTCTTATCATGTTGTTGATGCACTGTATTTGCTTTGCTTGAACGATATCAGCCTAAAATGGGCTTTGAGGCACACCAGTCAATTTGGACGATCGGTAAAACAGAAGAAACAGAATCGCTAACACGGGTGTAAACTCTTGACAGTCCCAGAGATGCTAGCCTCATTTCTAAATAAGTACACTTTTATTTTTAAAGGGAGAGAGGAAGCCTGTTGAGTTGTTTGGGGCTGCGCTCGAGTCATGAAGGAGTAAAAAGGAGAATCTGTGCTCTGCACTCATCAAATAAGTTTTAGCAAGAGTATACTCAGCTTGGCGATTTAGGGAATTGCTCGCTTATTAGAAGCTACATTGATGCAGACATTAAAGCTGCACTGATTTAAACATTTAAATTAAAAAGATGTTGCAAATGATGAGGAGATTTAATTGATTTATTAGCATGACGCTGCCTTCGCAGAGATAACCACGTATAGCTCCAGGGCCTAACTCCAAGTGTCGTTCAGCCACATTGCTTTGGTTGTTACGCCACTCCACTTCGCCGTTAAGGTTCAGTCTCGTGGCTTTCAGCCAAAGCAGCTCTGATTAACCCACTGTGTGCCACCTGCTGAGTACCTGATGGACTAAGTTAGCCACTAGCTGGTGAACAAACACACACACACACACACACACACACACACACAGATCATTTCCCTCACAAGTAGGTGGACCACAGCAGAGCTAACAGCTGCGTAAACAACCGATCCCGCCGCCCTCCCACTTATTCAGCCGTGCGTCGGTGCTTTCCTCCAGCTGGCGGTGGCTGCAGCCTCATCAGTGTGGTCCAGACGTCCCACAGCCACAGCCTCCAGGTCTTCCTGTGGGATCCTGAGGCGTTCCCAGGTCGGCTGGAATATTCTGCCAGCTTGTTCAGAAGGGCTCCTCTCAATTCACCTGGACCTCTGGGTGACATCTTGAGCACACGTCCAAATCAGCTCAGACGGAGCCGCAGTTACTGTATTCACCTGGGGCCTCATTACAGAAACTTCCTCAGTCTGAGCTCCTGTCTTATCTCTCTTTAGGAGGTAATTTAGGATGTGTGGTGTTACAGAAACCTGTTTCAGCATTACGGTCTATCTTAGGGTAGAAATGTAGATATTACTGAATCGTCCTAATTTATGGAAGTGCTACGTCCGGCTGTGCAGAGGCCTGAGGAGGCATGGGGCTCTGCCAGTGGTCGTACACAAACCGATTTGTTTTGCTAAGGGGAACTTATTATGGCTTGTCCATCCAAAGTGGCCTCCCGTTACACTGTAAACATACATGCATGACAGGACGAGTACCGAAGAATTAAATGAACAGTTCTGGTTATGATTTATTAAGTTAGGATACGATAGGGAGCTTGAGATTGGATAGGAGTTGCTACTTTAATAAGAAGATCGGATTTTTACTTTCTTTAAAACTTCTGTTTAGATAGGACATAAGTGAGGAAATGAGGCCTCAGAAGTTATTCATGATATCATACAAAATATGTATTTAAAAGACCTACTTCGTTACCTCATGTGTTCCAGACTTGACCCCAGTGCATACAGAAGGATGACCTGCAAAAAGCCTAATATAAAATCTTGTTGTCACCAATGTGGACATCATCTGTTCTTTTTTAATATTACTTGGGTTGAAGTATTCCTTAAAGTTTGGAACACACTTTAGCAATATGGAAATCTCCATAAACCTGACACAATTCTCTCCTAAACTCACAGATCATTTAGTCTTGGCAGCCAGAAAGGAGCACATGAAAAACAGTAAACGCAGAGAAAACGCAGTTGGCGAACAAAACCGTGGGCTATGATTACAGTAATTTACAATGCAACGCGGGAAATCAATGGCACAAAACCACATTGGGATGAGACGGTGGATGGAGAGATGAGTGCAGGAAGGGCCCGGAAGCTGTTCAGAGACAGGTTCTCATCAGAATGAGGTGGACTGCAGGTGAGATTGGCTACAGTTAATCATAAAATAAGAAAACAATAGCAGCACAATGCAATTGTATACATCATCTCTCCGCTCACACACACACACACAGTCGATTATACAGCCTAAAGTAGCAAACAATTTAAAAAGGTGTTGAGAACCATAAGCAGAGACTTTAGAATCCTTCAGCGCCTCCTTCTAGTCTGTCAGCAACAATTCACGTAGACTGGAGAAGACTTGGTCCAATAGATCGTCTTGGCACAATCAAATTAATAATTCTGGAGGCTGAATGGCTCTTAGGGACTGGACACTAGTCAAGAATAGTTAGATGGTCCTGGCAGGTGGCACCTGTTTGAATGGGTGAATGATGACATGGTTTATTACCTTTGCATTGAAAATGCGGAAGGTAATGTTTTGATTGCCGTGTATTTGTATGCGTGAGTGTGTGTGTGTGTGTGTGCGTGAGTGTTATTTGCATAAGTAAAAAATGTATTAAACCGATTCGCATGAAATTTGGTGAGATGATTGGCTGTTATCCGGGAACCGTTTGATTAGATTTTTGGATCAATCGGGTCAAAGGTCAAGCTCATGAAAAGGTAAAAATCTTATTTTTACAATAGCCAAATCTCGTGATATGCGAAGGTATGCGCTCTACCAAGTGCCTGTTCTAGTTGTTTATTGTTTATTAAGGATCCCCATTAGTCTACACCGTAGTGAAGACTATTCTTCCTGGGGTCCAGGCAAAAAAACATTACAATACAAATACATAAAATGCAGTACAGCATGATCAATTATCACAAAAACACTTAGAATGAGAAAACAACATTTACATTCAAAGTAAAATAATAATACCTAAATACCTTAAATACCTAAAATAATAACCTAATCTACTATAATTTCCTTTCTGATTATTGCTGCCTTAAGTTTCCTTTTGAAATCACATGTATGTAGTGTTAGTGGTAGTGTTAAAGTACTTTGAGTGGTGAGAAGACTATAGAAAAGGGGCTACACAAGTGCCCATTTACCATTCAACTCCTCTATATTGAGTATTACAGTCAAATCTGATTGGTCAAGTTGTGTCTACAGTCGACTTATTATTACGTCTTGTGTTTCTTCTTTTATACGTAGTCAGATACAATCAAAAAACAACCAAGATTCCTGTCTCTTAGCTGTTGCTGATTATGAAAATCCTTCATATTGTCAAAACATATTTAGCGGTACGTTACGCGAGTGCTCTGATTAATAAATGTAATCCTCGGTTTTGAAACAGTAGTGGTATGTTGTTGGGTTTCTGAGGCCTGTGCGCTGCTCCGTGGTGGATAGTGCAACTTAGTCTACATGGCAAGCTATTTCAGTAAACAGTATTATTAATACGGTGATATTTCAACCAGAACAGGTCATTTATCAGGATTTATTGGAAGGAGTTATATGTCAAATCAGACATTCAGCGCAGCCGGAATAGGACGATCCGTTGTTTCATAACCACATTTTACTGACTGTGAGGCTCCTTAGATCAAATATTGGTCTCTTGTGCAGGAGGTATTTGCAGTTATATAAAATCACTGCTACAGCATCAAAGAAAATGTATCAAAACAGCCTTAAATGGTTCAGCTGTATTTGAACAACCCTGAGTTAAACTCGTTATGTTCAAATAAAGATAAGACCGGGTCACCACGAGCAGAAGTGTTTAAAAGATCATTAAACTGGATATGTTCAATACACACGTTCCGCATTAGAGTTGATGATAACCAAGCAGGAATGACAAACACGATTCATTATGAATTATTCAGACGATAACGAGCAGCGGTCCGTGGCCATCCGCCGAACAAATGAAATTATACGACAACAGACGGGGGGGAAAAAAACAATAAAAAGGGCTCCTTCACCAAATATGATTACAGCGCTTTGATCGGGCCCCGATGCGTTCGGAGCGCAGATAAAGGAGCAGCGATTGCTCCGATTTCGCACATGATGGTGCATCAGTTTAGCCGGTCGAAAGCGGCGCTTGTTCCAAATCAAACCCACTTTCATCCGGCTTTGGAGTATGATTGTTTGAATGTCTCAATATTTCATGACCCAGTTCCCATAAAGCTTCTTCTTTTTTTTGTTGTCTTCCCTCCATCAAATGGAGATGTTCACGGGGGTAATCATGTGGCGTTAGGCAGAAACATCAATGATCCACCTCAACGTGCTCCACATCAAACACGTCACTCATATCAACGTCAAAGCGGACAATGGCGGGAAATCAATCGAACCACGCAAATGTGTGTGTGTGTGTGTTTACATTTCTGTATTCAAAATCGCCTGAAAAAAGAAAAAAAAAAAGAAAAACTTTACACACTGTGGTGTTTTCTAACCCTGTCTGTCCTCTTCCCCGCGGCCAGGACAGCTCATCACTTCATTACACCACCGGCTGTTTCTGCAGAATAACAAGAATGCTATTAACATATATGGAAATACTGTGTGAAAACAAGACGCTGCTCCTTCCCCCATGCCCGCTCTATGCACCCGTCTGTGCATGAGTCTATGTGTGTATGAGTGTGCATGCCTGAGCGTGTGTGTGTATTTTTTTGTATTTTTTGCCCTCTGCGTGCACTCAGATTCTGTGTTCAGAGGGAATTGCTCGCTTTGATGTTCCCCCGTTGCAGGCAACTGCTGATACCCCTATTAGCTTGCACCGAGCTGATGCAAGCTACCGCGAGTGCTCCCCCCGCCCCCCTCCCCGCCCGCGCCCCCAAAATATTTCCAGTTCATTTTAACGTAAAAGTGGAGCGAGATAGAAGTAAGCCGCGTTCAAGCGCAGCCTGAGGATGTCAGCACAAAGAGACAAAAAACACACACTTTATTTAGGAAGATAAGGCTCTGGAAATGAAGGCGGTGATAATGATGATGATAGAGTCTTCTCGCTTGCGACGCAGCCAAGGGGGATGTGCTGACGAACGCGGTTGGAGGCGAGGAGATAGGAGCCGAGTCGCGGAAAAAACAGAGGGAAAGGAAAGAGTTCAGGGGAAATGACAGGAAGTGGGAGGGGCCAGAACTGAAGGGAAGAGGGGAGCTGTGTGCCAGGGTAGGTAGAAACATAAGCATAACATAAATACACAGAAATTAAAGAAAAGCTCAGAAGTGTCACATAAAGTGTTGCAGTATCTGGCAAATGGTTTCCCCGCTTTGTCGCGAGCCACGCAACATATCACAAGGCGGCAAGTTAAAACGTGCATTCTCTGTACTGACCAGCAGGGGGCGACTTCTCCAGTTGTAAAAAAGTCGTATTGTATGAAAGTCTATGAGAAAATTATGATTTATAACCTCAGTAAACATTGTAATATGAGTTTATGGTCTACATCACTTCTTATATATGGATATATGGACTGTATTTCACGGGAAAATTCATCTTGTCGGACATTTGAGTTCATATTTTAGTTTCCGCAATCAGAAATATTCAATTCAATTCAGTTTATTTGGTATAGCCCAATATCACAAATGACTAATGTGCCTCAGAGGGCTTTACAATCTGTACACACACAACGTCCCTGTCCCAGGACCTCACATCGGATCAGGTAAAACTTTCAAGAAAATTGACGCGCCAAAAGCCTACAATATATTTTCATTATAATGGTGCGCAGAATGTCCTTCCACTAAGACCAGGTCGGACATATGCACCGAAAAGTTTCAAGAAAGTGCTTTCAAAATCTTTGTTTTTTTTGTTGTTTTTTTTACTCTGTTTCTGTTGCACACCTCCAAAACTCAACATTATCTGACGCTGATCAAAGCTCTCATCTTTATTCCACTAACACAAACCTCTTCTGGACTACAAGGTTTGCAATGATTTAAGATGGGCAGACAGTGTTAGTAATAAGCCCTTTTATTTCCAAATTGGTCGTTCCCAGCATTATAATTACTTTACGTCTCGAGAATACCCCAAAAGCTTAAAAGCCGAAACTTGCTGTAGCGAAATAAGTATTGTATTACACATATAACGGCCTTCATGTGAATTTAATCATGGAAATGTTTGCCTATAGAACATTTTAATAAAAAAGATTAGCTTCAAAAATCATTTAAATCATCTTTCATCAGATATTTGATTGACCATTGTCGATGAATTACACAATAACCTTCAAACCTCCCGGCTTTTATTCACACAGCCCTTTGGTCCCTGAAGGTTCACCTGAGACGCTTAATGTTGTTGAGCTACTGCAGTCCCCGTTTCCTGCTCCCTCTTTCTTTCTTCCTCACGGTTCGTTCCGCTCATCAAGAAGAAGAGTCAGGATCTGACCTCCCAGTCCCCCCAGTCCCCCCCCCCCAACCCCTCATCTCCCCCGCTGCTTAGCTATTTACGATGCCACGCGTGCGTCCTCACACCGCGGCAAAACGTCTTCAACTTCACACCCGGGAAAAAGGTAATTGAGGGGTCGAAACAGCCCGCGGAAAAATAAATAAACGGATAAACTTTGAACTCGCAACTCAGCAAGGTTTATTTGTCAGACATAAGCCGAGAGTGCCCTTCCTTTAATAAAATAAATAAAATACCCACCGGTTAAACTTCACGGACTAATCCAACTTGACAGCACGCTTAGTGTGATGAGAAGTTCAGATGCCCAAAGCCAGCGGGAAGAAAATAAAGAGAGGAAGATCCCCCCCCACACACACGCACACACACACACACACACACACACACCCATGAAAGACAAGAGGTGACTTTCAAAGTTGTTTTGATGAATGAACAGCAAGAAAAGAAATGTCGGGCAAATGTCAACGCTGTAGTAAAGTGGGAAGTATATTAATGTCCAGCGTCACACCTCTTCTTTTGCATATCAGGCCAAAGGTCACCGGGGATTGCTTTGGGGATTGCAGGAAGCGACACAAGGAGCGGTAAACACCTCCGGGAACGCGGAGAGCTTGGCACAACCTTGGCAACAAGATTAAGCTGCAACAGAAAATCGATCGGCATAAAAAACCTGGGGACGTTATGTTGCGACGAAAAGCTGGCAGATGGACTGAAGAGACCGGCGCCGCTCGACCGCCGTGTTAACAGGGCAGAGATTTTATGAAGGCGTGGAGGAAGTGATAACGGCGTTTATGGGTCGGAACGGCTGGAGGGTGACACGTTAAATCTAAATACCAGCTCCTTCTTTGTGACCATGAAGAGCTGCATTTAACTTCCGATCGATGTTTAGTGCATTATGACAGCCAAAGTTAATGCAGGATGTCATTTTTTACTATACTAGGCATGAGCACTTCACTGGGAGCAATATATGTTATATAAGTATATACAAATAATATATATATATATATATATATGCACTATGTATATATAATAAAAATAGAAATATATATGCTGTATATATATATATGTGTATATATATATGTGTATATATATATATATATATATATATATGTGTATATATATATATATGTGTATATATATATATATATATATATATATATACACAGCATGTATATATATTTTTTATTTATATATATACATATATATATATATACAGCATATATATTTTTATTTTTATACATATATATATATATATATATATATACAGCCGCTGAAAGACTACTGGCGCTAAACTTGTTCTCTCTGCCAAGAACCTCCAAAATAAAGTCCACACACACACACCATCCTGCCCCCAGATTCAACTTTTCAAGGCTTAATGGGAAACCTGATTTTCAACCAGTGCCAAAGGCATGTAGCCCCGACTAAACTAACTCTTTCCAGTGGATGAGGGGAGGCAGGAAAAGTGAAGAGAGGATAGAGAAAGAGTTCAGGGTATGAGAAATGAATGAAAATGCAAAATACAAGCTCTCGGCGCACAGCTAATGAATACGAAGATGAGATTACATGGATTTCTAGGTCAGGATTGAAATGGGTGGCGCGTTTCGAATTTAGCACTGGAGTAGAAAACAAGCTGATCTGTGGAAGAACAACCAAATTCCTTCTTTTTGTGTGTGTGAGAAAATGAGGAAAGCCATCAGAAAAAAAAAATCGACAGAATCACAGAATTAAGTTTGGAATAACTTGAAGTTGAACTTGTCCTCAATGTAAATGAAAAGAAAACACTATGGTAACTTCCATTGTAGAAACAACATGGCGACGGCCATGGTCCAAGATGGTGAAATTGCTGAAATCGTTCAAAATATCAACCAACAAACCAATTGGTTTCACGATGACTACATCCACGATTTACATGCATTCTATGGTCCCAATATGTTATCTAGAGACTGAGATTCCCCCAGGTTCTTACCATTAGACATGACTCAGGACTCGGGTCAGGCCCGGTCATATTGATCCGGATGTCAATTGGTCTGAAACCGGAGGAGATTCGATAGGCTCTGATCATGTGGTCTATCACAAATATCCGTGAGTTCCCTCTGTTGACCACCATTACTGACTTTAAGAGGCTGTTGTGTGTTCGGTTTGAATCTAGGGTAAACACATTGGTAGGCTACCAAATGAAACTGGCCATCTACGGCTAACGTGTAATGCTAGCTAGAAGGAGGCTAAATAACGTTCCAAAGTTAGGCTTAATGTAGGTGAGGAACAAACCAGCATTGTCCCTTGACCTCTCACCTTAACCCTCCTATGACCTTTGGGGTCAATTTGATCCCATTTAATGTCTCTAAAAAAATGGGAACTGGGAAAACAAAAAATTCACAGGATGATATGTTTTCAATGTCCTGTACAATTTGACCCCAGGCGTTTTTTCACTGTGTAAAACATATAAGAAATATCAACTTTTTTATTTATTTAAAGGGCTATTTAGGTAGTAAACAAACATAAAGTACCTCACACTTAAACTTGGGAAGCAATATTAATTCTAATCATTTTCTGGAGGTTTGCTGTGGTCAAAAAGGGCAAAAGATGTTAGTAAATTTGAAGGTACCAGGAGGGTTAACATGTGTGAATGTAAATGGTACTCTGTTTAACAACAAGTCTCACATGACAGACCTGCTACTTTATGCTAACGCCAATGCCGTTTTGAGCAAAATCAAAGCAGATTTATTTGCATGTGGTATAAATGTGTTATTTTCGCGTATTCTAAGAATGGTGTATGAATATTTCTGCTCACTGGGGTCCCTGAACAGTGTTGCATTAACATAAATTGGGTCTGACTAGAAAACTGAGACTCATGTGGATCCAGTAAGTCCAATTATATGTATGTGTGATCTTAGTCTCCATAGTAGTCGTTTCACAAAGAGATACCATTTTTGTGATGTCACTGTTTAAATGACCGTTTGTGACCTTGAGGGTAATCACAGCGACCAAGAGCGTTCAGAGGATGGAAGGCTGTAGTAGATATATTGGCAATAATAGGATTTCTGAGCAGTTTTCAGAACATAGGCCTAAGTGCTTGCCATCCAATTGCAGAAAAAAATGCAATTCTTGCAGAATTCTCCAAATGTCAAACGTTTTTTCATACAAAGTCCCGGCATGGATTTGTCTCAGGTGTTCCGCAAGGTCTTGGAACCTAAGTGTGGTATTTTGTTTAAATTCATCACCATTATGTGTTTTTTAACTTTCACAATTGAAATTAAGTAATACATGCATTAATTCATTTTCATTTTCGATGAATGACCAAATTGACTTACATCTGGAATCATCTAACACCTGGACTGAGGATCTATACCCTCTCTCTAACACGACAATAAAAAAAGAGGACTAAATCATTTAACAAACAAAAGAAACAAATGAAATAAATATAAATATAATTAATATTTCTCAAATGCCATTGTTTGTTGTTGAAAACTTATGGAGAAAAAAGGTCCAATAAAACTCCAAGAAATCTCAGGTTAATCAAATTAAATTGATTATTTCTTCTGGAATAATTATTATGGGGTCAGCCAAAATAACATAATTACAATAATTACTTTTCATTATTTGGGAATGGATTGTTTTAAAGAGTGAAATATTTAATTATATAAAGTCTGTGGTATTAAAATCTCAGCAGTAACTTTTTTTCTATAATGATGAACTAATTATTAGAACAAAAGCTATATATTTGTATTATTGTCATGGTCTTTTTAATCTTAAATAAGTCTTGGAAGATTATTGGTTTAGGCGCATGCTTCTTTCTATTTACCTTCTTTTTTTAAAAGTATGTCGCACACATTTTTGAAAGATGTGAAATATGGAAGATTAATCTGTGCTTTGGCTAATATTATGTGCCGTGTCTACAACCGAAGCAGATGTGCACAAACAGGAAAATATGGAGGCAGAGAAGAGCGAACACACAGGACAGGTGGACGGTGGAAGAGTTTGCCCGTGTCAGCATTTCAACACGTCAAGGTTTGTGGGTGTATGAATGTTTGAATGTGTATCAGCATGTCTGTGTGTGTGTGTGTGTGTGTTTGTGTGTGCGTGTTTCCATGGTCGTGTGTAGAATGCCCCAGTTTAACCAGCAGAACTTGCACATGGTTGGTGTTCACAGTGTGTGACGACCCCCCCCCCCCCCCCCCCCCCGCTGATGCGTGAGAAGAGAGTCGGGAGAGGGGGCACACCAAGTGAAGTGGTGTATTTCGCACACACATACACACACGACAAACACACACATACACACACACACACAACAAACACACACATGCACACACACACACACACACACATACACACAGTGCAGCCGATACAGTACATTCATAAACGTGTTTTTAGACGTGTCTGATTTAGGGGAATAACAGTGAGTAAAATAGTTATTATAGTGAGAGCTGCAGTATTGGATCCTGCTGAACACTGTGATCCAGCAGCAGCTTTGATTTCTTTTTTCTTTTTTTGTTGCCATTATATTGAAGTGATTTTTCTTCCACACTTAATTTTAATTGACTCACATTTTCGAGGTTAATAGTTTACATCTTTCTCACATATTTTCATCCTCTTCAAGGTGTGTTTGCATTATTAAACCGTCTTTAAATCTTGAAGATCATTCTGAGTGATGAAAGTATGAAGAAAAAATATCTGAAATAACTTGAATTAGTATTATAAAAGATAATTTACTTATTCATAGTTAACTTTAAAAGTATATATATATATATATATATATATATATATATATATATATATATATATATATATAAAAACATGAATTAACAAGTTTGAATAGAAAAGTGAACTTTTTAATTTTTCTATTTTTTTATTGTTTTTATTCAATATGTTTCTCAAATTAGTCTGTAGGAATATAGACACCAAATTTTAAATGAATAATCCTCTGGCCGAAAAAAAACCTGACAATTGGTCGGACCTCATGTCCTATCACGTTGCAGCATATATTTCACAAGATCCACTAAAGAAAGTAAATAGTAGTGATCAAAATTATGGGAAACCCACAAAAATATTATATATTTATTCATATGATATTGAATGTATGTCAAAATAAACTTCCATATTCACCGGTAACTCAGGTCTTAAACACTGGTCCGGGTGAAAGTCCTGTGTTTGTTAAACTTTCCACCCATCATTGTTTCTACCCTGTCACTAGCTCTTTGCATATTCACATGGATAAATTTAATTTGTGTGTTCGCCACAAACATATGGCCCTAATTTATTATCCACTGCCGTTGTTTTATAACCCATCACGTGGCATTACAACATATTTCTGTGAGTTATGCATATTCAGCTGTATGACGGTACGATAAAGGACTACGCTGCATTTAAATATCCAAAGTATGATGGATACTGGATTATTGGTGGACATCCATAAAAGTTTCAATAATGTAAATGTTGGAAGAAGAATTAATCATAACAAAAGGACGTAAACCAAAGTATAAGTATTTAAACAGCCTGCATGAGGAACCAACCCTTTTCTAAACTAATCCTCCTCTTCCTCATCAATCAGGCAATGAGCTGCAGGGGGCTATCAAGTCATCCGTTGATCACATGACGTGTTTGATCATGTGTTGTTTTTTTGACCCTTTTTCTTCCCCACTGCACTCCCAGGAGATCAATAAGAAACACATTAAAGCACTTCCTCTTTTTAAAAGCACGGACCTCGGTGACCCCTCCCTTTCATATCCTCCACTTCATTTGGAATTCAAATCGACTATAAAAAAAAAGAAGGGCTTCATGCATATAATTCATACATTAAACACAAGAGCCACACCATTCTTGAGGTGTTGTGTGTTTTTGTCTGTGTGTGTGTGTGCGTGTGTGTGTTTTCTAACAGCCTGAAGCTAGAGGAGGGAAATTATTCCTCTCCAGATGTATTGCATATGGATGAATGAACGAGTGCCAGGGAGATCATGCGCTACCGCTATGCAAATGTGGGGACTAATCGCTCCCAAAATAAAAATGACCAACATCAGCAGGATTCCTGCCTTCCTCGAAACAACACTCCAACACTCGAGTTCAACCAACACGTGTGGGCCCGTGAAGTCGGCTGCCGGTTATTTAGCAATCAAACCGCTTGTAATCGTTGACTGTAACATCTGCTTCGCCTTGTGACGGCCTTTAGCAAGCAGGTCGAGCAAGTAGTCACGGAAAAAATGTCCACGATGCATTAATGAATATGCCGAGGTACACCCGTCCAACGTCTTCATCTCGATACAGATACCTGGGTACAGCGTTTGGTACAGTACGTGAGCTCTGGAAGAGACTAGCATCATTCCTGTGTAAGGCAGCATCAGGCCGGCCTTTATTACCTTTGCATTGAAAATGCGGAAGGTTGTGTTTTGATCGCTGTGTATTTATTTGTATGCGTGTTATTCGCAGAACTCAAAAAGTATTAAACCGAATCACATGACATTTGGTGGGATGATTGTTTTTTGGGGACCATTTGATTAGATTCTTGGATCAAAGGTCAAGGTTAAGGTCATGAAAAGGTCAACATCTTCTTTTTACCATAGCGTGGTCAATTTCTATCCAATTGGCATGCAACTAATGCCAAAATGTGGCTGCGGCGAAGGTATGCGCTCTACCGCGTGCCCGTTGTAGTTGTTAATATATTGAATTCGTTGTCATTGCACAGAGGCAACAAAATGTACTCTGTGCATTTAACCCATCCTTAGTTATTAAGGAGCTGCAGCGATGTGCCCGGGGAGAACCTGGGGGTTCAGTGCCTTGCTCATGGATACTTCAACTTGCAACTGATGGGGAGAGCTGGAATGGAACCGATGACCTTGGGGTTGCAGGACGATCCCCTTACCCCACTGAGCTACAGCCGCCCCACCATATACATATATATATATATATATATATATATATTTATTCTTTTTTTAAAGCAACGTCCTCGATTCAAACTGAATGTCCTCGATAATGTCTGCGCTGAGCTGAGCGCAAAGTGAGGAATTACTGTGGGATCGAGAGGATTTGTCTGGTAGCCATACTTCTTTCGACAAAAGGGAAAGAATTGGTTTGAGTAGAAGTGAAGTAGGTACTGCGGCTTTTGCTGGGGGGGGGAGGGGGGAGAAGTCAAGCCTCCCGTTAACATCTGCGTGACGCGCTGCTGGCGTTCTGTTTGGGTGAGATCTGGAGGCCACGGAATAGATAATTCATTGAGCCCTCGTCCCCCTGATGGACATTTATGTCCCCTACTTCCTATGTGTCACTTGTCTGTATGTCTGCTCTGAATTTCCACCAAGTGCATCAATATTTTGGTCTTGTGTGCGAGTGGCTGTGTGTAATCGATGTGTGTGTATGTGTGTTGTTTTAAACCGCCAGACACGACATGGTAGCCACTCTAATCTGGGTTGATGCTGCACGCAAGCATTGGCCCAGATGTGTGTGTGTGTGTGTGTGTGTGTGTGTGTGTGTGTGTGTGTGTGTGTGTGTCTATCTGCCCCTTAAACACGACATCATGACATGGAAGCACGCCTCAGGGATGACTCAGGGTTAATGAACGATTTAGGCACACTCACACAGACACAGACACACGGCATCGCCTTGTCACGCGGATGATCACGTCTCGCTACTCACTTCCTCCTCTATTACAACTTTCTCTCCCACTTTCATCTGTTCATCAATGAAATATGCATGTAGTCAGATGCCGGGACGACTGTGGCTCAGTGGTGAGCGGGCGTGTCCTTCAATCAGAGGATCGGTGGTTTGATCCCACGTTGCTCCCGTAGCTGTGCCTACAGTGTATGGACGTGTACTCCTGATGGGCAGATGGAGCCTTAGCCCCTCCCATCAGTGTCTGATGCATGATGTCATGTTGTGTGAAAGTGCTTTGAGTGGTCGGAAGGCTAGAAAAACGTTTGACAGTAGAACTTGAAGCAAGGGAAATTATAACATCTCAGATAAAGATATTGGGTCAGAAGGGTGGGGGTCCAAGGCAGTCCATTGGCCCCCCTTATTTTAACCTTTTCTTTCTTGCCCCACTTTGAAAGATGTTCATGCCACAACAATGTATTTTTATTCAACTTTTTGTGACTCCTAATATTTTGCAATTACTTTCATTTAAACCAGATTGCTCAATCAGACAATTGTTGTTGTTGTTTTTAATCACTTTATTAGAATACAAATACAGTTCTATCTGTGTTAAAAAATAAAAAATATTTGTGAAGAAATAGCTTTTTTTTTGGGCTGCAATTAACATATGTTGCACTGAATATATTTCCAAGATATTAACAATGCAGTGAAACCTGTGAAAAACTAAACAAAAGAAGTTCAAATATTTGGCAATAAAGAGTTTTACTGAGTTTTACACTGCATATCTTTTCAAAACAAAAATGTGCAACCTTTGAAAAATATAACAAAACGAGTGTCATCACGTTTTATCATTAGTATATGCTGCAATGAGCTTTCCGCTACACCGCTTTTAAATTGATACGGCCACTCTCAATTAATGCTCATTGTTGAGCTCTTGTTTTGAAGGGCAACAGCAGGAAAGCCGAATTTATGGAGATTCTTGGCTTGACGCTGTAATGTAAACATTTACACTAAAGTACAGGAATTTTCATTTTTTATTTATTAATAAGTTGGTTTTATGTCTGTGTACTTTCTAATAACTTCTCAATAAAGATCTTGAAATAAAGAAATCAATATTTTCCTTCGCGCCCCACCTGTAATGCCTTGGCGCCCCACTAGAGCCCCGGACCTCGCAATATAAATGACAGAAAACATGTCAATTGTGGCCAAGACCGGGTGCAATCCATGATGTACACATGTTTACATATTTCGACATGTGTCACAGTTACAGCCTGGTATGCTGCCATCAAGTGGCCAAAAAGATCAGCTGTTGCTGCTTTAAGGTGGGTACTGCTTTGTGGAGGGTTTGTGGATAAAAAAAAAATATTTTAAAGACCATTATTATTTCTGGTGATATTATGCTTATGTGATGCAAATATTCTAAAATGTGCCCTTAATTTGTTGTTGATCAAGTAAATCAGTATAATGGTCCCACTGTTAAGAGCTATGTGTACAGACGCACACACAAGGGGCACAGCAGCACAGTTCTTACACGAGAGACACAAAGCAGACAAAAACGTGTTTTATTACAAAGATTAATCAACAAAAATATTTTTGTTATTCATATCGCCTCATTGCACAAAACTAAAATGTTGGGAACTTTTATAAAAATTAAGAACAAAATTAAGTCGTACTTGGCCATTTTGGTTTACTTACTGACTGATAGAAAGATCCGGTGTTTTCATGAACACCTCGTGGTCACTGGCTTCAACTCAAGGAGTTCAGGGCCGTTTAGCCACATTAGCTGCTATGCTAACATGCATCTTTTCAGGTGGCACAGGTGTGTGATGCTACCAGCCCATTTTAGGATCTTGTGCTGAATTCTGCATACACCGATTTCCTGGTGGCACACAAAACGCTTCTGCTATTGTGAATGTCAGTAGACGGTAGACAACGGTAGTGAAGAGTTCAAAGCTAAGCAGACGTGTGGAGGGTAGCACACACATAGCCTACTAACATTAGAGAACAGCGGGAGAAAGGGAGAGACACTGGAAAAGACAGCATTTCGACACATTTTGCAAGAAAGAAGCTTATGAATAGAAGCCAAAGTTTCCTAATATTGGTTTTCACGTACATGTCTTCACAAGATTGCCATGTTTCTGCAGTAATGGGCACGTGAATACAATGAAGAAGTCTCTACTTCAGCATTCCCATCTCAACTTCACCCCTTTTTTGTGAGACGCCGCGGGACAGATGAAAGAACTGGGGTCCGATCTATAGCCTAAATGTTCCAAAAAACTTGAAACCCTGCTGCTTCATTTTCTACAAATAATGGTGGCAGCTATTCCATTAGCTGTAGCGGCGGGTTTAATTAAATATCCGGCGACAGCCATTTAACGGCGGTGACCCGGGGGTCTCGCCGCCTTAAGTGGCGGAGGCAGAGGTGTGGCGGCAGGTCGTAACAGGTATTGGTTTGATGCTAATTGGGGCGGCATTGCGGTGGGCAAATAAGGCGGCGCTAATTGGCGGTCAGGGACACATTTCAAGGACATCGCAAACAGAGGCATCTGCCGCACTCCTGAGCAATTGCAAACACACACACACACAAGTCCTTGGCCAAACCTTTGGACAAACAGTGGCATCTGTGCTTCTCAGCGGCAGTCCGAAGCCGAGCAGAATGTCCGCTTGTGTTGGGCGAACGAGCCTCTCCGTCTTCGTGGAGGGGATTCCACGTGACCGCGACTTTATCTGTCGGGGCCTAACGTGGGCTTCTGGGTCCACGCCTGCCATAGTTTCACATCAACCACCTGACGCCACAGATGAGTCAGTGAAAGCAACATTTTCAGATCCGGGAAGGGCAAACTCGCCAGGCCCAGGAACCTCGGTAATGTAGAAGAAACACAAAAGCCTCCATCTCTCCTCCAGGCTACGGAGAGCAGGATTAAGCCGCCTCACCACCGAACAATGGGCAGACTGTTGCGCTGATAACGTAATGTTAATCAGGAATGCTTTTCCCCCATCCCCTTCATCTGTCGGAGCGGGCTTAACGCTCACTCTTAGCTGCTGGAGAAACACAGGCAACGTCCGTGCCGTCACCCCGTTGACGTGAAACAGTACGAGATGGAGAGGCCAGAGGGCTCCAGAGGGACGTCGAGTCCCTCATTTATTCCATTGAAAGAAGGACAGGAAGTCGAGGGTCAAACTGGTTTGCGTTGGTCTCGGTTTGAATCATCATCTCCTGGTCTCACAGATGCTCAGATGAAAGATGGGGTGGGGTGGGGGGGCGTAATCATTTTCGGTAAAGACACAATTAAAAGCTAGCCTGGATACCAGACCGAACTTAGCCCCGCCCTCAACATTTTAAGTCGGGAAGTTTGGTCTGGCATTGCTCCATTGGGGAGAAATTATCTCCGACCAGATATTGCCGGACCAATCAAATTGTCAAGGCGGGCTTTATACGATGATGGACAGATGATCAACAGTAACGTAACCAACCACGTCAAATACCACGTTTCTCTCATTGGTTGTAGCTCTATCCAATTGAGCGAATAGGCATTTTCTTTCCTGGTTCAGTTAAGACACGCCCCATAATCACAGCCCAACGGAACGGTATCAGACTCATATTCTGACTAGAATTATGAGGATGACATCGTCAGGCTAATTAAAAGCCTGTATAAGGGCGGAATGTCTGGCTGCATCTATTATCACCTTCCCACCCTAAATGTCCTTTTGATGTGCTGGTCGTGTGTGACTCTCCATTGCATGAAAGCTTCCTTCCGTAATGAATTTGAAGTGCTGCTGAACAAGCCGGGTCATCGAAAAGTAAGACTTAATACCCGGTTGTTTCTATATAAACTCGGACCAAAAACATGATGACCGCGATACTCCAAACAAACAGTGTTAATGCTAAATCCTTGCCCGACACATTTTCTGTGTCATTTGATTAATCCACCATAGACATGATGACATTATTTGACATCAGCTTTTATAAAAAAAAATTAAAAAATATATATATATATATATATATATATATATATATATATATATATATATATATATATATATATATATATATATATATATATACTGATCTCATACATCTATGATTAAGTGTTATAACCCACGGACTTCACTGGTCTGGCAGTTGAACTTGTACTCTGTGTGGTAGCTGCAGGTCAGGAAGGTCTTTGCAGGGCTGCGTGTCTGAATGGGACCATTGCATGACTGATTTTCAAGTCTGAAAAAGTGTGTGTGTGTGTGTGTGTGTGCTTACCAACTGGTCAAGTAACTCCAGTCTCCTCTCTGACTGCACGCCTCACTGGCCTAACACTGTCTGGAGCTCCTCCTGTGTGTGTGACAGAGATAGACAGTGTGTGTGTGTGTGTGTGTGTTATAGAGAAAGGCAGAGAGAAAGACAGCCAGCCCCTGGGAAGTAGGATGGTGTGATAACACTCAGAAATGATAGCTTAGCCCTGGAGAGCACTTGACACGCAATATCTCCTTCCTCAGATCGACACACACACACACACACACACACACACACACACACACACACACACAGACACACAGCTGTCACTGTGAAGGGTAAACAAGCAGCGCCAAGGGCTCTGAGAGCAGGCAGCGAGAGGAGACTCGGGCCTCATCTGTATGTGTGTGTGCCGGCGTCGGCGCGTGGGGTGGGAGTGGCGTCTGTGTGTACGTCTGTGTGAAACATAAGTAAAGTGGACCAAATTGAGTATATTGCCACTCAAACAATAGACAGTTTGAGACCGGGAAGAGGAGAGAAAAAGAAAAGTACCCAGTGAACGTGGACACGCCGCTTCTAGATCTCATCTCACCTCCTGTCTTCAGTTTTTTCTTCCCCCCAATTCCCCTCCCACCTTTCACTGGCTGACAGCGTGATGGAACATTAAAATGTCAGACGGACACATCAGGTGGTACGGCGGCGCATGAGGCTGGCTGTGGAGGGAGGCAGGAAAACTTTAGTTCTGATGTCTTCTGTTCTTACCGTCGCCAAAATCACAAACACAATTGCACAATTAGCAGTGTCCGGAAATGCAGGCGGGAGATCTGTGCACAGAAAGCAATGTCCTCACCATTAAAAGCATTTCGTAAAAAAAGGAGGCAGGAGAATTATCTAATTGCGCCACTGGCAGAATTTGTTCTTGCGTTAACAAAAGTATCTTCTGATCTCTGAATGTCGGACGAAATAACCTGGTTAAGTGTTTTTCTCAACGAGGAAGCGCCCGAAAACCGCAGTTGCTTTAATGGACATTTCAGGCTGTCTCAAAAAGAGGATCGATCGCAATAGACCTCTGTAGAATATTATGTACAGATGCATCTACCGGGTTGATGACTCCGAAAATGAGATCATCGTGGTTTAATCAAATGTAAAGTTCAGCACCACACGCTACCAGTCCCCGCTGTGGAGACACTGGGACAGATGTTTAGTTCTTTGTTTTTTACTTGTGATTCTGTATGTGTTCTATTCTATTTTAATATGTTGTACTATTTGGACCTTGAGTCTGTAATAAAAGTGTGATTGATTGATTTACTTTTTATATTGTAACATAAAGTGTAGCAGCTTTCAATGACAGGTGGGTGATGTACAAGGTCACCGGCCAGATGCTTGACAATCTTTGGACTGGGTGAGGAATTACGCTGTGTTGGCCCACTTTGGACCTGGATCTGGACCTTGAGTCTGTAATAAAAGTGTGATTGATCGATTGACTATTTATGTTATTATAATTTATTATAACATATATTCAGACACAGATTAGCACTTTAGTGGCTCTTAAAATGATAGTTTTGTAGTTCGACTATGTTGAGGAAATGTTACTTTCTGTATTCTTGTTGTTCTTAGTTTGTACTCTAGGTTGATGCACTCATTGTAAGTCGCTTTGGATAAAAGCGTCTGCTAAATAACCCTTGGTTACGGATCGTGGTGATAAGGACCCATCTCTCACAAACAGGTTTAATTTCCACACAGGAACACAGACAACACCACGGATGAACCAAAATGATCCGAGACCGGACACACAGACTAAATACACATGGGAACGAGACACAGGTGGAAACAATCAGGGAAGAAACCAACAAGTACCGGGAGGGAAGAGCAGGGAAACAGGAAACAAGACAGAGACTTCAACATAAAACAGGAAACACACAGAACCTAACACCGTTGGTTGACTTCAACGAGACTGCGGCCATGTCTTCATACAGAGCCCAATGCCTTTTAGTAGGTTTGAATTACATTAAGAGAAAAAAAGATTGCACCACACCACCTCGCACGGCCCCAATCACAGTGTGTCTGTCACCCGCTGGGTGTAGAGCTCGATTGGTACGACTATAGCTTTTAGGTGGTGTTCACACTTCTTTTCTTTTGTCCGGTGAAATCTGACACTGGTTTATCACCCTGGTACGATTCATTTGGGGAGGTGTGGACACAGTAATCCCCTCGGGTGCGGATCCAAACAACCGCACCGATACCCTTGAGAGCAGGTGGTTACAAACAAAGTCTGGAGTGGTTTGTGGTGGGAGACATGATCCGACCCAGATCCGAGCCAGATCCGACCAAACTACCAAGTGTGAGCTCAACGCCTCCTGTGGTGAGTGTACTGTTGTACACGCTCAACGTTCCACTCAGTCGTCTGAAAGATGGACATTTTCTGTTAAGTATTCTGGAAGTAATGATCCATCGATCTTGATCAATATAGGAATTATGTGATCAACGCCTCACTGCCATCAATGCAAATTCACCATTTCCTTCCAAGGGCACCTCCAGGAGTCCAGGAATAAAATATTAAAATTATATTTTATTTTTTGAGTTGATATACATGTACCTGATAGTGTTAAATGTGCATATCATCTCATTAACCGCAGGCAGATTTTGTGATATCAGCATATTTTTTCGTGCTCTAAGTCTATTTCATCCCTACAGTGAATTTATTTATCATTCTGCTTGCAATATACTACGTTTACTTGCACACTAATATTTTAGTAGTATTCGAAATATTCAGAGTGTGATCCGGGTCATGTAAACAGCATATTGCCTGTACACCATTAATCACAAATCAACTTTTAACCAACAAGACAGACTTGCATGTCCACAGGTTTTTGGATATTTTTCCAAGAGCACACCTGCTGTGTTCGCACATCGGAACAAGCGCCCCGCTGGTTATGTTGATGATCGTGGCTGCACAGGGATATAAGTGGAATATTCATCTTCATTCATTTTATTAACCATGTAAACAGCTCAGTATGAATATAATAATATTTTTTTCAGAATAAGGGCAAACGTCTGCAACACAGGACCTTCCTCCTGTATAGGCGTTCTTGCACCCTCCTCGTCTCGCTAATAAGCGGAGTGAACGTTCTCACGTGGTTTGTAACGATGCAACTTGGTTCTCGACATTTCTCTCAGCCGATCTGGACCAGAGCAAACAAACAGGTGTGGAAATGTATGTTGGATAGATATTGTGCATGGCATTAAGCTACTATTAGCAGGTATAGTATATTTTCATATACTTTATAATATCAGTTTATAAAAAATATGCAAAGTCAGAACTCAAAGGTTTACAAATCTATATGCCTCGACTTTGGAAGAACGCAAATAATCAGGCCTGGGCGCAGGGACGTTAGTAGATAATTTCTAAAATATTGCTTGTTTTTCACCTGTCTTTAATTAGGGCCCAAAGGCCGTTAAGATATGAACCCAGGGGTCCAACGGGTCTGGGGTCAAACTTAGTTGATCAGTCTTAGGATGAGGTAATTTTGCATGAAGGTGATTGGGCCACGAAGGCCGGTAATAATAAACTCCACCTATTTTGCGTACAACACATATGTTCAAATGTATGTTTATCAGAATTCTCCAATCAGGCCTTCTGAGAGTCTCCAAACTTTTCCGGGCGTTTGTTTCCTGACCTGTGCTTATTAAGAATAAACCCAATATTTATAAGTCCTGTTGTCGACCAAACCTCTTTTTTCCATCAAGGAAAAGATTCAACACAGGTAAATTACCCTTAAACTCTTTCACAGAAATGTGTGCATGTGTGTGTCATTACACTTGCTGATAATTGATCAGTACCATCACAGGGTGTTTGGGTTGTTGATCAGCATTTTTAGGACAGTATCGAGGTAAAAGCAGTGCTGCAGCTGCTGTGTTGTTTCCCACTGAGTCATGACTGGGAGCGTATAGTCCCAGGTGAGGATGTCCACGCTTGAAACTGAGCTTTTTAATAATGCTCTGAGTCGCTATACAAAATCATACTGCTGCGGTCCAAATGAGCATTTCAGAAAATAAATCCTACTTCTTTCAACTTTGTTGTTGAGCAGTCCTTCAAGGAATCTAAGAATACCTTTCTACCAATCCCTCTTCTCACTTTTCATCCCGAGAGGGAGCGATCACATGTGTTCCCCCTTGCGTCAAACAGGTAACATCTGCCGCTTCTCTTTGATACTCATATTATTACTGTCTTGTGAAGCAAAACGTTCAGGCCACTGCACTCGAGTTGTGTAATAAATCTCACGGATTGGCTTGAAAATTCTCATATTTAACAAAGTGATGGGCTGGTCTTCTAAGATGAGTTTAGATGTTCCCCGTTAAAATAAATCATGAATATTATCTTTTTTTTTTTTTTTAACATCCCAAAATGAATTGATAATATCGATTGATAATTAATATTAAATTGTTACATTCTCATTTGACCTGGTAGAGAACATTAAAGGAGAGAGAAGGAGAGAGAGAGAGAGCGAGAGAGAGAAAATCGGTCGCACTGAATTACAATACACAAATGTATCCATGTTTATAATCGAGGGGGGGGGGAGCTAAAACACCTCTCAAGGGGATCTACTACCAAGAATGATATATGTCTGAATGTATTACCATTAAAAAAAATCTAAAAGAAAAATCAAGAAAAACAGTCAAACTAACAATTTGTGGTAATGAATGGAGGGCAAAAAGTTTGATTTCAACAGGAGGTCTGGGTAGACTGAACTTAGAGGTGCTGAATACAAGATTCGGGGCATCTCTCTTGACCATGAAAGGTTCTCAAAACGGACACTGGGGTGCTAGGCTTCAGTAAACAGTAAAATTGGACTTGTCCAAGACAATGTTTAACCTTTTAAGCACCAAGGTGTTTTTCGGCCTCTGCTCTGAAAATTGCATACCCAAACTACAAAGGCTGTATCTCTGCAACCACTAGGTCTATTTTACAATAATCATTTTAACATTTTTACTTGTATTCAAATTGTGTACATATCAGTCTATATATTACTGGGTAAGAGTAAATGAAGATATCACAAAGAAAAAAAATCAAAAAATTGCAGGTCCGAATTGAAAGAAATCCCTTCCAGGATGATTATATGTTTGGAATGAGGCAGTTGGAAAGTTTACAACTCTCTGCAAAGTTTGACTTTGACAAAGGGCAGCAGAACAAAGTTCGAGAGGTTTTAGTACTGAGAATTACGGACATTTTGGCACATTTCGGATTAAGCTATAATAAAGACTTACAGTTGCATTAAGGGTCACAGTGCAGCTAATGAGGGGGTCGAGGGTCAAGGTGAGGAGATGTCACTGAACCCAAGGGACACTTCCCAAAGACCTCCGCAATTCTGAAAGCAGAAAATAAATTAAAAAAGAAGCAGCAAATCCCCGAGGAAACATACACAGACAGTGAAGGGTATGAAGACACACGACTTCTGCAAGAGGTGCTAAAGAAACAATGCTCAGAAATGGATCGTCACGGTCAGCCTAGGGGCAAAGTGGAGTCCTCTGTCAGGTACAAATACAGCAGATGCTTGAGATGTAACAGAATCTCATGAAAGACCAACGGGGGACGCAAACAACCCGGCACTTTAATGCGTGCTGCACATAAAAATCATATATATTGAGAGACATGGTGTTCAGGAGTACTTAACTTACGTAGTTTTTTTTTTCTCAAACAGAAAGATGTGGAATTGAAATTCAACAGAGAGATTGTACTTTGAATACCCTGACCTGGAAAACACATGCGGTTCACCCAATCCAGTTATCCTCTATTTCCCAAACACACAGCGATGCTCTGCAGCCGTGTAATTCACCGCAGCGTGGCAGCACCTGGAAATTGGCATCATGGCAAGGTGCACATCTCCCCTCGAGCATGTGGCGGAGGGGAGTCATCAGGGCGTCAACATGGGTTGCGTGTGGAGGAATTCACCTCCCACCCATCAGCACAGCACAATGACAGCCTGTTGCCGAGTTTAACGCCACAACACCTGAAAAAGGGGTTAAACTGAAGAAATAATACAAAAACAGGAACAGAGAAAACTGGCAAACGCAAGTTCTGGGATGTCATTTGATAAACGTTGAAGAAGGCAGCACTATCTCTCTCCACCCCAGGCGGGGTGGAGAGATTATCTCTTCCATCCTCTCACATGAGGTCTGCTCCCATAACGCGCACTACTGTAACAGTTCAACTCCATACCTTCCTTTTGTATTAGTTGTTTTCATCCTGTCTCACTATCATGTCATTCCAGATCCTGCTTCCCATCTCGTCAGTCCAACTCCCTTCACCTGCCTCTGACCACCTCGTTAGTCCCTCATTACCTTCACCTGGTCCTCACGCCCTTCTCACCTGCAGCCCATCCCCTCGTTAGTCCCTCACTATTTAGCTCCCTCACTTCCTCTTGTCCTCTTCCAGATTGTTTTGTGTTCTCTGTGACCAGGCGCTCCCGCGTTACCGTGTGTTCTTTGTTTCAATCCTGATAAGATTACTAGTAAACATCTTGATCAGCATTTTATGTCTCCTGAGTCGTGCATTTGGGTCCACCCTAAATCCAGCTGTGACAACTATGCGCTGTGCGTAGGGCACTAAGACCTGAGGGGGCACCACAAAATAGGCAACTAAAAGAAATCCTCATAGTTATAATAATTATAATGCCGATATTATTTCAGTCTAGAAATATTCGGCACCTTTTAGGCATGTATATCCCCGTCAACAACGCTCGCCTTGGGTCTCACTTTCCTAGCTCAGGGGGGCATCATGAAGGAGTTATGCTTAGGGCACCAACATGGCGAGCAGCGGCACTGGGCCGCTGGATGGCCCGCGAATGTTGCTCGCCTTTCGCAGGGCCACGAGATGACAGAACAATCTCCTGAGTGTGCAGCTTGCAGACCTCAGCAGGGGAGAGGGAGAGGAGAGAGAACAACACTCCCGTTGGTGTTTGACGCGCAGCAGCCACCGCGGCCCGCAGCTAATGTCACACCAGCGCTACAAGGGAAGGAGGATTTCTCGCAACGGTGCTCTCTCTCCGGTTTCTGTCAGAACCGTGACCCGGGGGGGAAATGATCTTCACAACATCAGCCAATAACTAGATAAAACACACACACACACACTCTCGTAAACTTGGATTTGCGCGCATGGCGGTTGCCGTCATGCTTTCAAACTGTTCTCCAGGGGTGATCAGAACAAATTTGCATATATTCTTAAATGTAAGCACTGAACTCTGTAATTACGTGGAGCCTCGAGTGTGTGCGATAGACTGTGCCCGTGATTGTTTGTGTGCGAGAAGACGGGGGCATGTTTTCGGCGGTAACGAAAGGGGAGGCGCCCTCGGTGAATGCAGCCCCTTCAAGCAGCTGTCTAACACAGCTGTGGCAATTCATAAAAGATACACTTGCATACAGGGCATTATCATAAACACACGCACACACAGTTTTAAATCTCTAAGAAGGCCTCCTGGGAATGACACCTTCCTCCTCGTGTTTCCATGACATAGGAGATGAAAATTAGACTAATTCAAAGTCTCCTCAGAGCGAGGGCCGGAGATGAGGCGAAGGCAGGCAGACGCCCCCTGAAAGCATCGCAGATAGGTAGAACACACCACACACACACACACACACACACACACACACACACACACACACACACACACACACACACACACACACACACACACACACACACACACACACACACACACACACACACACACACACACACACACACACACACACACACACACACACACACAGGGTTTATGTGGAGTTCATCCAGCCAACTTCTATAATATAGCATAACATTACTGCATTAGGAGATCCACTGGGGCGTTAACCAGAGGGATGAATTAGGATTGGAGAGAATGGACGGCTGACCTCTGCAGAGCTGACGCTCAGCCTCGCTGATCGTTTCTGAAACTCAAAAGCGGCGGCCTTCTTTCGGAACTAACTTTGAATATATTTGGTGTGTAGTGATGTAATGTACATTCTGCAGTTCAAACATCTTGTAAGGCTTTAGAATATCACATGGTAGTGGGGCTAGAGTTATTATTTTTTTTTTTTAAGGTTTCTTCCCTTTTTCCCCCCCCTGAGGGTTATTTGGTTATTTGAGGTTTTGGAACAGGGATGTCTGTGTACAGATTGTAACACACTCCGAGACAAATTTCTAATTTGTGAAATTGGGCTATACAAATAAACAACATGTTTGTATCAAAGTGTCATGTGTATTTCTATGCGTTGGAACAAATACAGCGTATAAAGTAAGAGAATCCTTTTTCTAATTCATTCAAATGCTTTGATGCAAGAGCCAGTCTGTACAAAGTGAATGGAGGGATCTAAAGTGTTGTGGAAGGATACAGGGAGCTCTGACCGTCTCAATGTTTGTGCAAAGACTACCGTAGAGTAAATAAGGCTTTTAGTGTGTCATCGCTTCATTGGTTGGAACATAATGTCAGTACAGCCTCCTCTAACGGGACATTACGCTCGTCTAAACAGCCCTGCCGAGACTCATAACTATCATACTCGTCTGTCACACGCCTAGAGTCTGCTGCAGTGTTGTCGCATCAAGTTTCAGAATTAATTCATTTGTAAGTGTCATTGAATATATTTCTATCTTTTTTGCATTCTTTTAGTCTTTTTTTTCTTCATTCAAACAGAAACAACGCGGAGCATTTCCAAACTCAAACTCCCTCTCCGTCACATAAAGGGAAGAGAAACGAGAAAACAATCACAAAAGAAGGGGGTTCACCTGGTTCCAGTGGAGGGTATATTGATGACAAATAAAACAAAAGATTAGTTTGTCTTTGCATCACTTCTCGTTTGGATTTCATTTGGAGTGGACGTCTCATTTTGAACGTGTGTGTGTGTGTGTTGGTTGTTCGACCATACAGCGAAGCCACACTGCAACGATATGAGATTGGCAGGGGGTTGTTTGAACATTTTGACCAGTCTATCATCGATAATGTGGTGGGTGTGGACCAGTGGTTCGCAAACTGTCTCTGTCGTGCCTCACTTCGGAGGAACAAAGATACCCCAACAAAATTGTAACACAATGGTCCATGCTGAATTTGTTTTTAAATAACTTTGTGTGACTCCTAATATTTTGCAATGACTTTCACTTAAACCAAATTGCTCCATCAGACAAAAAGAAAAATGTTTTCGATCAATTTATACAAATACTGTGTAGAAAAATAACTAATATTTGGCAAATAATTGCTTATTTTGGCCGCAATAAACCTGCTTTCTCTGAATATCTTTTCAAAATAATAACAATTAAGCCATGAAAAACTAAATGAGCTCAAATATTTGGCAAAATACAGTTTTACTGAGTATTCAATTAAATTCAGTTTATTTCGTATAGCCCATTATCACAAATTCCAAATTTGCCTTAGAGGGCTTTACAATCTGTACACATACGACATCCCTGTCCCAGGACCTCACGTCGGATAAGCAAAAGCTCCCAAGAAATATAAAGGCGAAAAAGAGGAGGATCCCTCTCCAGGATGGACAGGTGTAATAGATGTCATGTGTACAGAATATATGACTACAGAGCAACTACAAATTCAATGCATATCTTTTCAAAATAACAATATTGTGCAACTTTTGCAAAACAAAACGAGAACAGATAACGAGTCATCACATTTTATAAGGTGCGACGAGCTCTACACTACACCTTTTTTAAAACAGGGTTGCAGGCTTGATACGGCCACTCTCTATTAATGCTCAATTTTGAGCTCTTGTTTTGAAGGGCAACCGGAGAAAAGCCGATCTCATGGAGGTTCATGTCAAATCGCCAATAATCTCGTCTGTCGGACATGTGCAGCGTAACCTGTTCACGCCGTAACGTAAACATTTAATCTAAAGTACAGGCATTTTGCTCTTTATTTATTAATAACTTAGTTTTGTGTCTCTGTACTTTTGTAATATGTGAAATTCTGAATAAAGGTCTTGAAATAAAAAATATCTGCATTTCCTCTCGAGCCCGACCTGTAATGATTTGGCGCTCCACTAGAGGGGCGCGCCACACAGTTTGAGAACCACTGATGTAGACCATCAAATGTTCAGAATTGGCACGCTTATAAATAATACAATACAAACATGCCATGCTGAAAATAAAAATGGGGCCCTTTTTAATAAAACCGACCAGGCGAACAACGTTTCACTGAGGTTTTACAGACTGAAGAAAGATATGGGACTGTCTCTGTGTTCACACACCTGGTAGAAACACAATTACAAAAACTGAACGAGGTCACGACTGTCTGTGGATAGAGACGGAGGTCTATCAGATAACATTAGATGACATCGGATGATGCCTCTGATGTGACTGGGCGATATCCCAGTTTCAATATCGGTCCAATATGCCGGCCTGAATCTGTCTTTTCTGCTGTAATGAAACACAGACGTCGTGACAGGATCAGTTGCCGGGTGAAACCCATTAAAGGGATTCAGACCCAATAAAAGTTCTGAATATCAGCTGGTGACTTACAGCTGACTACAGAATTAAACATTCGGGTCAACTGCCATTAGAGAAGATGAACTCCAGCAATGTAAAGGTAATCAAAGTAATCGTGTGATTATAAAGTATACTTTCCTTCCAAGACAAAGAAGAGTTATATTAAGTGTGTGTTAAGCAGAAGGTTGTGGTGTGGGTTTAGCCGAGCCGTTATACGTATATTGGTGCTGTTTGCTGGGAGGCTCGCAGCTAACCTCTGTCAAAGTCTTTCAGAAACCTCTACCAACTAAAGCGGTCTAATTTTGACTTGTTTAGCCTATCTGAACAGAAATGGAAAATAATGTGTTGGAATTATTTAATCTCAAACAAATTGCGGACACATAGCTAGTCTAGCTGTTTCGAGTCTTTCCACTATAAGCTAGACTAACCATGACCCGGATCCAGCTCTGTACCGAATGCCCACAGACACAAGATTAATATCAATGTTCCTATCACACTCTTCAAAGACGGCTAATTTCCTAACCTGTTAAACTATGGATTTAACATGACATGATGCTATTTTTCAGGTTCATGCTTGAATTCTTTTTTTTTTTTTACTTAAACATGTTTTAAACTCTCGGTAGAGCGCATACCTTCACATATTATAAGATTGGGCATTGAATTCTGATCATTTTGGCATTAGTTACGAATTGGATATAAATTTACCGCACTATGGTTAAAAAGAAGATGTTGACCTTTTCATGACCTTGACCTTTGAGCCGATCAATCCCAAAATCTAATCAAATGGTCCCCGGACAATAAACAATCATCCCACCAAATTTCATGCGATTCGGTTTAATAATTTTACTTCAGCATTTTCAATGCGAAGGTAAAAAAACATTAGTTTTCAACACTGTGCATCTTAATATACTTGTATTCACTCTGTCTGAAACACTTTTTATCTGGCACCTTCCTTTTCAAGCCACCCTTCACACAGATTTCCGCTCTTCGCATCCGTCGTCTCAGCATCACTTCCACCGGTGACATCACAACCTTATCATAACCTGCTTTATAATAAAAAAGACTTTCTACAATATGCTACCTTGGAACGCATCTCAGTACTTTTCTTTCATTGGGGCTTTAAGAATCACTGTTTACTTAACTTTATTATGTAGCCCAACAGTAAAAATGAACACAACTATAACAGCAGTCCACAGACGAACGCGGGACCCTTTCTTCAACCAAGGAACTAGCCGTCTCGCCTTAATGCTAGGCCTTTGCATATTCCTCCTTATTGTGATGGCTGTGGCAATACGGTTGTCATTCACCTTGGCTGGAGCCAGTGTTTAGGGCCACCGATAGCCATAATCATACCTATCCCCACAAAGCCCCCACCCTTTCCTCTGCAGCCAAGGGCACGGATTACCACAAAAGAAAACAATTTGGAGGGGCCGCATGCTGCGTCCATCAGAGTCAGAGCGGATATGAGAGGTAGGTTTATTGTCCAACCTCTGATATTCATCTGTCCGACGGGCCGGGCAGGAGAGGAGATGTCGCTCCGAAAGAGAGGTCTCCCAGGTCGGCGGCCTGGTATTAAAGCTGATCCATGCAAGCGTCCCGGGGAGATAACACCACACATCGCGGGTTGGCTCGCAAAGAACAATCCAAGAGAGAAAGTGGTACCCAGATGCATGCAGACAGGGGGGGTGGGGGGGGTGGTTATCATCACTGCCATACACATCGCTGCCAAACACATCGCTTCTTAATCTGGCTTGTCGCCAAGGATAAACCCATCCACATCCTTTTTTTAGCTGACATAATGGTCATTATGAAAGTTAGGAGGTGAAGTATTTAAAGGATAAAAAAGCTTGGAATGTGTTGAACGATTGAATTTTATAGAACATTAGACATCACCACTGATAATATAATTTTATGTAAACACAATTTGCTTTTATTTCTTTTATAGTCCCTGGTCCAGACTGAAATGGCCTCCTGTGTGGATTAAGCTGCAGCTACATTTCAATTTGCATCAGAAAGTTGTCCTTTCCCACTAATTGAACTTACTTTTCTACTCTTTTATTTTTTCAAAGACTAGTGAGTCGTGTATTGAAGTGTACACTAAGCCGGGGCTCTGTGAAGTAGATTACCCTTGACTAGCCGCCTGCGAGTCTGGACAGACGGCAGCGAGGGAGCATGACGGCAGCAGCATGGTGAAAAAGTGGCAATCACATGAAACGAGAGCGAGTCCGAGCGGAGGCGCTTCTCCCGTTCTTCGCAGCCTCCTCAGGGTTAAACCCGGCGAGATCAATCCACAGCTGTGAAGTGGGAGAGGGCACCTTGGAAATGCTGCTATTTATTTGTTTGAAATGTTCCTTTCCTTTCTTGTCCTCTCGGAGCCACCTGGGAATCCGCCATTGATTTCCACTTCAATAACTTGACCTCTGACCCCCGGAAAGGGGGACGTGACGTCCCTCGGCTGGCTACGCGCAGCCAGGTGCGGTGAGGGAAATCTCAAAAGCCTCTATTTCGTGGCCTCGCTCATTTCCACGATTTAAAGTAAAGATTTTTTTTCTTCTTCGTTCTTTCCACTTAGGTTAATTGCGGTCTGTATTTGGGTCCACGACAAAAGTCGCGGACTCGCAGCTGTTTTGTGTTTTTTTTTTTCCCCCCAAAAAGTAAATAAAAAGGCCAGAAGTCTCCATTTCAGCTGCAAACCCCGAATCAGAGAGAGAAAATCGACATGCATCTTGAAGGAGATTATCTTTCCGCGGGTCTTGTTTTTACCGTGTGTCTGACTCGGTCCCCGGTCTTATCTCGGCCGCCATGCGCCACGCGCCCGTGCAATTTGGAGCGACTTTCTGCTGTTTGCAGATGGACTCCCTATCTGTAATGAAGTCCGGACCACCTGACGGGACGCCGTCAGCTGACGTGGAGGCGGCCGCAGGATTCACACTGCTCTGCCATCTCTGGAAACTGCGATGGAGCATATGCAAGTTCAAGATCCCGACGGATTACGGGGATTGAGCGGTATAGCACATCGATCAATATCGTCCTAATTATGCAGGAAGGCTGCGTCTCCGCCGCCATGGGATCACACGCCAAACGCTGCGCATGCATTTGCACAAGTTCTTGTGTCATCTTGAGGGAGCGACGACGGTAGGGTTTATTAATAACACTGATTTATTTATGACTATGGTGTATTTCTTTTTTACAAGAAGTTCCTTAAGTGCCTCATAGTCGTGAACAACGGAAAACAATCAGAACAGAGGAATGAGACAAGAGGACAGAACAAAGTTAACACATGTAATGTGGGTATGAGAGGGGAATCCTGGGTAGTCTGACTTGGATAATACACTGTATTATGTAATGCCATAGTGTAAAAAAAAAAGAAAGTGGAAAGATGAGTTTGTTTTCCTATTTTGCGGAATGAACATTTTTTATTTTATGGATATGTTCAGAATATCTGTCACGTCAACCGCGTCTCCCTCCATGTTTCCTGTTGTTTTCCACTGATTATTGTGCATTTAAAGTGAAATCGTAAACCTATCATGTATATACACTGTGTGTACAAAAGAGATGTAACTGACTCTGAAAAGTCACAAATTGTAAAAAGTCTTTCAGAGGGATGCAGCACTCTTGAAAGTGCTAAGATATTGGGGTGTGATCACAGAACCATCAAACGCTGTGTTGCAAATAGTCAACAGGGTCGCAAGAAACGTGTTGAGAGAAAAAGACGCAAAGTAACTGCCAAAGATGTGAGAAGAATGAAACTTGAAGCTACCAGGAATCATCTTCCTCCAGTGCTGTCATATTCCAGAACTGCAACCTACCTGCAGGGCCCAGCAGTACCAGGTGCTCATGAAACCCGACCACCAATGACTACAGTACTGTAGTTGTTCAATAATAAAGGAAATCCTCAAAAATACAACTTGCCTAATAATTCTGCACACGGTGTATTTTATTATTTTGCAAATTACAATATATTTGTTCGCGCATCCAATCGAAGCAGGAAGACTCACTCGGACCTGGATGCACAGAAGAAAAATCCATTGGCATGCAAACATGTCACAAAATAAATACTGGAATAAATTGTGTCCATGAGAAATTAATTTTCCCTTTAACAGCGGAGACTTTATATGTATTCATGAGATTTCACTTCATGATGCAGTGTCTCTCTCACTGTCTCACCATGCGATGAACCAGGCCTGGATGTGGCAGATGGATGCAACCCAGGTACCGTAATAACCAACTGTAACTGGGCTGTGCCTCCTGTTGTCTGTCCTCAAACCTAAAGACTGAGTAAGTGACCCAAATATTATACATATGCATATTACATAACTCTCACAAAAACACCATAATTACATTTGTGGTCATCCTTTGTTGATCTTCACCAACTAAATTGTAAAAAAAAAAAAATTGTAAAAAGACTCGTCCAGACTTTTGTATTGTGGGGAATTTGTCCTGCACACACACATTATAGTAAAGAAATCCAATGATGCATTTCTTGCTGGTAAAACTAACAAGTCCTAAAGTTCGAACTAAATGTCAGACTCTTCTAATCTGGCAGGCCAATGATCATGGTGAAAGTTAAAAAGAAACCAACATTGAATGTTGTGCGAGGCGCAAGGTCTTCTGCAGTCTCGGGCAATTAGTACTATTGCTGGAAGATTGAGGGATTTAACAATCCAATGTGAGGTCCTGGGACAGGGAGGTTGTGTGTGTACAGACTGTAAAGCTGTTTGAGGCAAATTAGTAATTTGTGATTTTGGGCTATACAAAAAAACCTGAATTGAATTGAACAACTTAAGGAAAATATTAGCATTAGACATGCTAGTACTTGTTGCCTATGTTGGTTGAGTGAGGTTTAGGCATGAGGCATTAATATCAAAGAAAGAGTAGGGTGGCTCATGCCCTCGCCATAGTAGGAATAAATATTGTGAATGTAAAGGTCCAGTGACATAATTTTACATAATATTTAGCATTGGGTTTGTTGCATTTTTGGAGCAATGGGTCTTTAAAATAATGGTTGTTTGTTTTAGGGTTAAGCTTTTGGACCACTGTGCTTTCAGTCCTATAGGAAATGTTTTGGAACAAAGGGTTGAGGGAACATAGGGTTGAGGGAACATAGGGTTGAGGAAACATAGGGTTGAAGGAACATAGGTCTGAGGGAACATAGGGTTGAGGAAACATAGTAAGTCGCTTTTGATAAACATGTAATGTAATGTAACATAGGGAACATAGACACTTCAGTGCAGCTTCAACAAGCTGCTAGCGTGGCTGTAGACTCTTGGTCTCGTTTCACAATAAAGCAACATATACTTTAAAAGGTATAGATATACACTGTAACAAGCTTGTTTACTATCCAAGGAGAACTGAACCCTGCATCGCTGTTAGACACTGTAAGAACTGAACACGGCCCTCAATAGAACAAAAGCAGATCCAGTGTCCAGAAGGTCAACAGAGACAATGTCATGATATCAGTCAGGGTGTAACATCTGGGAAAGCGTGGCTGCTACAATGCATCCTCCCTCCCTCCCTTTCTAACTGTCGGCAGCTCACCAAGATAGGGTGCGATTGTGAGCTAGAGGGACGGGAGTGTGTTATATCAGCACCTGCTTTTTTTCTCTGCGGACTCTACTGGCTCTATTCCATCCGGCTTCATGCATTCTGCTAAAAAATAAATAAATAGAAATACCACGTTCTCTTGGCCTTGCTTCACCCTCCCCTCCTCCAGCACCACGGCCCATCTCTTACCCGAGCGTTCCACCTCGTTCACATCTGGCCTGACCTACATCCCGTGTGGAAGCTCTATTTCCTTCCTCATCACCCTGTGTTGTCAGTTAATAACCTGCAACCTGGGAGGATGCATTGCCCCGCGGCAGATAGACAGCGCCAAATCACCGTTGTGTGTGCTAAACACGGCGCCGGGGATCATTATTTCTGATTGGACCTTTTCAAGTGTTTTTAGCAGCCAGGCGGTACAAAAAAAATGTCCGGGGAGACTTCATTTCCCCCAACGAGATCCGCGGCTCGAACACGAAAAAGTGTTTACCTGGGCACGAAATAATAAATAATCGGCGAGGCGCCGGGGCCGGGGATAAATGGCACGTCTGTGACTCAGGGCTGATGCAACGGATAGAGCGCGATAAAGGGATGATGAGCGGATATTCAAGATGATGACGGGTGATGATCCATTGAGAGAAAAGTGACGTCTACAACCTCCATAATCGTGGCGCAGCAGGGGGCACGGGATTCAGCTGGCTCACTGAATAGACGGTTTAATCGCCCAAGTAAAAATCACTTAGCGCCGCCCTCCACGCCTATCCTAAAAGGATCGGGAAGGAGAAGCGAGGTAGCCCGCCACTTCATTGTAGCCCACCACGCCTTCAACCTCCGCTCCATCCACGCGCGGCCTAACTACTTGAATGCCATCTGCTTGTCGGCTCGTTGGAGAGGGGTCAGAGCCGGGGCATCTGAACAGCCAATTTCGGCACTTTAAAATCTCTCCAAGTACCTCCCTTCTTTCGCGGTCACATCCCACACACACACCCAGGGTAACTGGAAACTGCTAATCACCCTAGTTGGGTGCCCACTTTGAGATCCAGGCGGAGGATGTCTGTCCGTTGGAAGGCCGGGCCGGGTCTCGAGGTCGATGAGGAAATGAGACGAAGAGCTCGCCCTCGTATTTGTTTTTTTCCCCTGTTAAGATCGGTTAAGAAGGAACTTTATCCAATCTCTTTTCTCTCCTCTCCGTTACGAAGGCTGCTGTTGGAAACATGAACGCAGACGATGTTGTGCACATCAAAGCCTTCGCTCGATCCC
This sequence comes from Liparis tanakae, assembly GCA_036178185.1. Lineage (NCBI taxonomy): Eukaryota > Metazoa > Chordata > Actinopteri > Perciformes > Liparidae > Liparis > Liparis tanakae. Next base: position 18,277,221 of record CM070109.1, on the reverse strand, counting down.
TCGTTCCCCTCCCTCGCCCTATCCGTCTCGCAGTGTGTGTGTGTGTGTGTGTGTGTGTGTGTGTGTGTGTGTGTGTGTGTGTGTGTGTGTGTGTGTGTGTGTGTGTGTGTGTGTGTGTGTGTGTGTGTGTGTGTGTGTGTGTGTGTGTGTGTGTGTGTGTGTGTGTGTGTGTGTGTGTGTGTGTGTGTGTGTGTGTGTGTGTGTGTGTGTGTGTGTGTGTGTGTGTGTGTGTGTGTGTGTGTGTGTGTGTGTGTGTGTGTGTGTGTGTGTGTGGATAACCAGAGAGGAGGACCAGCCGTGTGTTGCCCCCGGGGCTCGGACCTGATCAAAGCCGAGTCTGTCAGTTCATTGGTACACAAACAGAACAGAGAGAGTTGGTAGAGAGATACTGGCACAGAGCGGGAGAAGGGAGGTTTGGGTAGAGCTGCAGAGATCAGAGAGCATCGGTCTGTCTTCAAGCAGGGTTATGTGGAGGTCAGGGAGGCACTCCTCCTTGCTCACCTCAGTTTGGAAGAGCACGTAAAAAGGGAAAGTAGACAGAGGTTACAAGTTTGACTATACCAATGATGATGGCAGCAAACTGCTGCTTTTATAGGGCTCAGTTTCTGACCGCCTGTTACGGTACCCATTACTTCCCGTGGTTTAAAAAATAAAATAGAAAATATAGATTTCATATATATTTAATTCTATTTATTATTACAACATTTTATTTACACAGCAGTTTCAAGATAAATGTATTTATTACTTTTAATCTACCTTAATAAAGTGGGGAGATCTAACTGCTGCTGGTGCAAGTGTGTGCGCTCAGCAATAAGTTTGCTATTCAAACGAGTAAAGCCAAAGCAGAAATGTCTTACAACTTGCAGTATCTCTACTTGCCACCAGGGTGTGATTCCTCTTGCAAAAATAAATCTTGTTGCGTAGAAGTCTATGAGAAAATACTTTACTTCTCACTTGATTTAGTCCCTCAGTATAGAACTGTAAACAAGTTGTTTAAGTCTTCTTCAGTAGAGCATGATGTTCATTTACTAAATGATGGTCCAATTAGAGACAAAGAGTTCATCAAGCAGAGTAGGATTTAGGGTGCGCTTACTGTGGTTGACAGGACGTTAATAGAAAATGGTAACTTCTGTTCATTGGATGCAAAATAAAAACAAGCTGACGACAGGACAGCCATAATAACAACTTGTTGTGTCCGTGCACTAACCAATGGGTGATGCCCCAATGACTACGTCCTCTTCTAATGTACAGTATGTGCTGCAGTCACAACCCTGAAACTGAGATTATCAGAAAGTTTGCAACCACAGAGCAATGAAAAGCCAAATAGACAAGCTTGCCATCCTTTTTCAAAAGAAAAGAAGAGTTGCATGATGCTAGATGAGTCAAGAGGGCAATGATGGCAGATTCAGAAGACAGTATTTTTAGTGGATAAGAGTTTGTGATGTAAGGTATGAGATGCTATTTGGAACCCAACTCAATTCAAGGTTCAGCAGAGCTACTATTAATTGTAATGTGTTGGTAATGCTACTCGTCTAGTTTTGGCTGCACAACATCTTAGGCGGTTTGGAGCCGTGAAGACTCTGGGTGGAAGGAACTTCCAAAGGAATGTGTCCCGTGTCGCGTAACCTTGGCTGCACTCACACAAAAAGTATTTGAACATGTGACCAAGGCAGACATTTACTCATAAGGCGAGAGAAGACAACAAGATATAGCCACTAGGCTACAGCTGGAGGACTTCACACAGCGTACAAGCGCCACAGGGAGCTTTGAACATGGGGTTGATAGCCATGGGAGCGGATATGGGTAGAATTCCTCATTCCAATGCTGCATGTGCAAATGTGCAAAAATAATAGGAAGATACAACTTTCACCCAAGTGTGGACCCAAACTGGAGGAGTCTACCAGTTTAAACAACAATAGTTAATTGATCTTATACCTTTGGGTTCCGTTGCCGGATATGGAGAGACCTACCAACATACTCTTGTAGACGACTGGACCTTGTTGCATTCACCATTAATTGAAGCATGTCTATCATTACTTCCTGATCCAGGTACCATCATTCTGATCAGGGTACAGTTACGTCTTTTAAAATATCTAGCTCTTTAGCTCTTAATTGCTCCACTATGCTCCCTAGCTCTCTAATTGTGTCTGTTTGGTGTTGGGCAGGTAGTGTACACAGGAAGAGGAGGTAAAACAGCTGCCAACTACTGGAACTGGGAATTACTTTGGGAGACTGAGCCAAAACAGTAAAGTTGTGGGCCATAAACTCAAAACAGAGAGCTGAGAAATGCTAGAGTATGCACTTTGACCATATGTGTCTGGATTTTAAAACATAAACACTATACATAACATATCAAAACCTTCAAAAAGGAGGATAATAATGAGCTGGCCGGATAATCACACCCATGCAGTTAATCTCTGTCCAACCCTTTCCTCTTTGTTTGTATCTGGCCACTATCCCATCGCACACTCAGAGAAACACCCATCAGCTCCAATGTCACTGCAGACGTGCCTTTCGGTGGCGTCGATACTCGCCCGAATCACGGCGCGGACTCGAGATGACTCAAAAGCATCGAGCATTCCTGACACGTAGCCGACGACTCTGCGTCTCTTGAAGAAACAAAACAAGTGAGGAACCTGAGAGGGGGGCGGGGGGAATAGAGCGCATCAATTGGCGGGCAAAATGAGAAAGTTTGTTCCTGCCGCCCCTGTCAGAATGAACGATTAAGATATCTAATATGATGTTTAGAGGCTGCGGGGCAGGCGAGCTGATAACGGCTCGATAAGGCATCGCTTGTCCCCGTGCGCTAATTAGCTTCTCGCTTGTTTTTTTGTGTGTGCGTGCGTGCGTGCGTGTGTGTGTGTGTGTGTGTGTGTGTGGGGGGGGTGTATCTAATAGAAAAGCTTAGAAGGAAGAGAGAGGCACCTGCATCAATCATACTTATTTTACGCATACTAAAATTAGCTATAGAGAGGAAGTCTCCTTCAGAAAGCATTCTAGGAAGAATGAAGGAGGGCAGGTGAGAAGGAGAGAGAGAGATAGTGTGTGTGTGTGTGTGTGAGAGAGAGGGAGAGGGAGAGGGAGAGAGGTGAATCGATAAATATCACTCCGGCTGATTGGACCTAATTAGAGACATAGAGAGGCATTCTGGATGGGACTGGCTGGAATTGAGTTGGCCAAGTTGTCAGAGCAAATTAGGCCGCTGTATTATTGCAGGAGAGCAGAGAACACACAGATTAGATTACGTGTTGCGTGCGTGTGTTTGCATATCAGAAAGACGTTGCTACCAGGAGAAACAGGGCTAGGTGAGTGTCCTCCTGTGGTTTGATACAACGTGATACAACGGCAATAATAATCGCTCACCGCTCATCAAGCACTGTTCCCTGACTCAATACCCCAGCTGTCAGCTGCTGGGTGTGCAGCTGTGGAGACACACACTTTTTTTTTTCCTCTTTTTTTTACTGGATCTTTAACTTATTGTGGGTTCAACTGCATTTGCATCCCGCTTCCACCGCGCGCATCTGCGCATGAACGCGTGCCAACGTTTGATTGAGGCCGAATGCAATCACTCGTGCGCGGTCGATGCAGCGACGCCCTAATGGTGCGGCAGAACCCGCAGAGAAGCAGACCTGGGTTCAGCTCGGCGGGTTGCGCAGGGAAAAAAAACACTGCTCCATTTTTCAATTTTCGTTTTAGCCGGAATGGAGACGGGACTCGTCTGCGGTCCAGCAAGACAATTGGCGGAGGGGTGGGATTTTTATTATTATTCCTATATCCTGTGTAGTACGGTAGGCTTAGCTCTGCCTTCAGCCATCTCGAGAAAAAGACGTGACGAAACTAAAAGGCATGACTCTTCAGTCTTCAAAGATGGCCAATACACCACGGAGCAGATGGCAACACAGCTGCAACATGTCACTTGTAATTTTTGAGAAGTTTAAAGGACTTCATTATTTTCACTCTCCTTTGGGTGGTATAACATTTTTTTTTACCTTCCAGGCTCCTCTGAAGCAGGACTGGAGGGAGCTGCTGATTACAATAAAGATTGTATTTATTATGAATGGATGGAAACACTTAAAAGTGATTATGTCTTTTGGGCTGATTTATCACACACATAGCTTACAATTTCTGTTGTATATTTTGTGATGATTAAAAAGTGCACCGTATAAGATCTGGCCAGAATATAAAACATTTCCACAACACAAAAAAGTTAGTTTTGTCTGTCCACAGAACATATGTGACCATATTTGGACCGTGGGTGATGCAGTATAGGAAAGACGCAGTATCCGGCTCTGGTAGCAGCAGCGACGTGTCAATCACCAGGTAGCCCCGCCCTTCTGATTCCCCTCTCTTACAGACAGATGGTCTATAGAAAGGAACAGTTGTATCCCTCTTGAAAAGAGGACATACAATCTCAGAAATAAATATATATATATATATATATATATATATATAATATTTTTTTAATATCTGGCATCCTTATTTGGACTACAGTAACGGTACCATAGGACTGTAACTATTTGGAGCTCTGAAGTATGCATTGCGGTATATCTGTGCTGTGATGTGTCATCATCCTATGCACCATCATCATCCTATGCACCAACTTTTTTATTATTTTTTTCTCTTTGGGTGGGGGAATTATCTTTTTACTTTATTTAATTAATTAATTTGATTTCATCTACTTGTGTATTTTTATTTTCTTCTTTTTCCGAACTTAATTTTCTGTAATGTTTAATGTATGTTCTCTTGCATCGTGCCGAAATAAAATATTACAAAAGGTAGCCCCGCCCTAAAGCATAGCCTGCTTAGACCAAATAATCTAAATGAACCATAATATACTAGATGAACATCATGCTGTATTTAAGAAAACTTAAAACTAGTGATTGAGAAGGAATCGAGAGAGAAGTAAACTAATAGACTTCAATACAATCGTATTTGTTCAACCAGAGGAGTCGCCCCCTGAGGGCCATTAGAACGAATATATGTTTAAGGCATTATCACTTGATTGTGAAGAGGTTACAGATGTTGACGTTATGTTGAAGACGCCTGTCTGTGTGTTTGGAGAGATATTCGCTGAAATGAACATGCTAACCAGCGCACTCTCTGTCCTGTCTTGTAATACACACCTGGAGAGGCGATCGTGAGTCACTCAGTGTGTTTACATGATGGTATAATTCAAATCTTGCTTTAGTTGGACTATGCTATCTTTTGGGGGATCTGCTTTTATCCCAATATACATGGCAGTGAGAAATTCGAATCATTGGCCGAAAGCATGTCACCTCCGATACAACAGGTGGCGCTGTTTCCATTACAACTCGTGGTGATACAGACATTTCCGCTTGCGTGCACATGCACAAAGACGCAAAGTCCATTCCCTAATCCAATTCACTGTTACATGCCGCGATAGTCGAATTATCAACCGGATCGGATCGAGTTATCCAGGGGTGTTAATCGGATCGTAGTCGGAACGCACATAGTCAAACAAAGAAGTCGTACATGAAACGGATAATTCGATTTCAGTCCGACTAAGCCAGTTATTCGAATGCATGTAAACACGGTCACTGTAGCGTCCAGTCTGTCCTCAGACCATGAGAGGACGAGGAACTAGATCTGCCCCGAGTCCGTGTCGATCATGTTGAAGGGAAAGGATATGTGTACACTCTGAATAGTTGTATTCTTTGGATAAAATCCAAAGGAGAAAAAAAACGTTGGCGCTCCTGAGAGACGACTTCATTCAGCCACCACAAACATCGGGCACCGGGGGTCATCGCACGTCGTCCCGCGGGATCCGACTGGCTGAAATCGAGCTTGCCGCTCTCTGAAGGTCCAGCTCGCGGAGCTCAAACCGTCCTCCAACCGGCGGAAATAGTCTCCTGGTTCTGCCACTTGTAATTAAACAACATATAAACTATGAAAAGAACACAGACTATACCGTTTTGTTAGTGTCACGATACACACAATAACGACCAATGTCTCACGTGCAGATTGTAAGAGAGCAGTCTTATCCGACCGGCTCTCAGAGTTCAGTCTGTTTTTACCCTGCTCTTTTAAAAAATCGTAGTTTATTCATGTGTGCATTGGAATGTATTTGTGAATATTGTTCTGCATGCATTTATGAATCTTTGTTTTCATTTGTGTGTCTCTATGTGCGCATTTGCAATTATTGAGAATGCATCTGACCCCATACATCTGTAGTATGTAGTCATTTCTCTGTCCTATTTTATCTCAGTTCCTCTCACATTTGGTGAAAGTAGAGTGACGGACAACACTTTTACTCAAAATGTGGTTTTAGACATCTACATCTACTATTGTATTCATATATTCCACTTTCACTCTTGTGAACCTACGGCTTTAGTAAAACAATTTCCAACACCATCACAAGAGATTTGAATTGTAATAAATCAGACTTCAACCTTTCAGTTTCAGGGCCAGATTTCCTCTTTACACGATGCCTAAAGACAAGGGTGACTGATATAGATAGCTGAGATTGTTCTACAATTTTCGATATACAACACATGTATGTATCAAATGCAAGTGCCTTTTAAAAGGTGAATTTAAGAAATGATATAAAATTTTGAAAAATACCGTAAACCCCAGTGGGCTAAGTCCCTATCTGTGTGACTTATACACCTCTGATTGTGGAGACTACTAGAGGTAGTATACCAAAAAAATGCACTGCAGGGACAATAGAATATAAGGAAAATGTATACTCCATATCATTACATTACATGTCATTTAGCAGACACTTTTATCCAAAGCGACTTACAATAAGTGAATCAACCTAGAGTACAAACTAAGAACAACAAGAATACAGAAAAGTAACATTTCCTCAACATAGTCAAACTACAAAAGTACCACAATAAGAGCTAATTAAGAGCCACTGAAGTGCTAATCTGTGTTTTAATCTGGATATAGTCGAAAAAGGTGCGTTTTCAGAAAGCTTGATGAACGCGTAAAGGCTTGAAGTATCGTAAACCAGTTCTCAACTCCACAATAACACCAGACAACCTGATTTTGATGTGTGGTCTTCCACCGTCAGACCACCTCTGGTCGAAGACGCTTTGACCGAGGAGAAGCCCCAGACTGGAAAGAGTTGCTTCTCTTCGCGAGTCTCCGATCAAAGGAGGATCGATTCCTCTGACCTTGTTCGAATCAAAGGGAGTGGGGCAGAGGTCACGTGCAGCTACGTCTCAGCCCCCAATCCCCCTATACCCCCATCCCCCCATCCCATGTCCAAACGTGGCATCACACATACACATCGTTAGCTGTGGTCATGATGATGAGGAATCAATAGGCGATTATGAGTCTTTTAAGCGTGACGTTATGAGATTTGGAGGGAGAGCAGAGGGCGCACCAAATTGTGCTAATGATCACAAAAAGATGCAACTGATGTACATGGAAGGACAAAAAACTGCCAATATTCCCAAGCACACACACACACATTACTATTTAAATGTGATCTTGGACAGCACACTCACACACAGGAGGCTGACGTGTCACTCTCTCCGTGTTCAACTCCCATTACTAATCACTGGACCAGCAGAGACTCCCACAACCAAATCCCTCTATTTCTTTATTTTTATTTAAGCATATTTATTTATTTATTCACAAGACCTCAACTAATCTTTGTAAATTTCACTTGTAATTATTTTGAAACCTATTAACCCTCAATATTATGCAGAGAACTTTCCGGATTCAGTATACATCCCTGAATGTAATTATGGATATACGGTTCTTTTTTTCTTCTTCTTTTCTGCTTGTAACAACTCTTCCCAGTAGGAAGACAAACACTGCCCTCTTCAGCCTCCTGACAGCAATCCATCTTCTGCTCTTTCTGCTCTTTCTGTTCCTCTCCGTCTGCCTCTTTGTCTCTCGCGCTCCCTTTAACAATTGTTTCCCCCTCTGTGATGCTGTTTGAATGCTTCCTCTTTATCTCTTGTCATCTCGGCGAGCGCTATCTCTCCTCTCCGCATCCGAGCAACCGTAAATGACAGAAAGTGTCTTCAGATGAAGATGATGTGTATATTTTTTATTTTTATTTTTTGCACTTTTCAGTCAAAGTTGAAACGGGGGTGAGACTTCTCGGTGTGAAAAAAAAGAGGTGAGCAGAACGGAAAGTCATGGTGCAGTTATGAAGGTCATGTGTGGTTAATGCATTCGGCCCAGAGAAGGTCTCTTCTCCAACTCCCCCCACACACACACACACACACACACACACTCACAAATGTCTCCAGTTTTTTTGTGAGCATATTCACTGACAGAGTCGGTCCTTGAAGTGAAACATTTTCTAAGAGGTAAGTATGTTTTGTTCCGCGGTGCCGTTTATTACCCAGAATGACAGCTGCAAGATTACTCCTGTGATTGTTTTATTCTATTTTTTCCAAGTTATTTTAAGAAAGGCTGTTTCACGACACGAGGAGATAACGTTTAAGTGTTCAGGAAATTTTCCTCATTAAAAGATAATGTTACTTCTTTGAAAACATGTTTCTTTCATATTTTTTTTTAAGAGTACAGTAACCATCTTAAAGTTATGGAAGTTTTGTCGAGCTAGGGATCTTTTTAAAACATAAAATCAGAGTTTCTATTTTATTCGCACTTCCTCTTTAGGAATACATTTTGTTTCTTGGGTCTCCTCTCTTGTCAAAATCATTATTCATCCACATGTTGGTATGTATACTTTGACAAAATGAGCATATGTTAAAACTAACTAAATCTCATCATCATAAAAACATTGTTTTTTTTGTAAAGAATGGACACCTTAATTTTTTTTTGCTTTTTTGCAGCAGTGGTTTACACATTTCAGGTAGTTGTATTTATTGTTGTTTTTTACTGCACTACATTTATCGGACATCTGTAGTGATACAGATCACCTTTAGGCTGGGTTGCACCAACAAGGATTCATTTTTAAACCTGGCACTAAACTTTAAAAACATCTTAGTATTAATTATTAAAATGTAAACCTCTCTTTCAACATCTGTTTAGTTTTTACTCTGAATTGAAGATTAGATTGAATTCTCTTTGATCAAAACTTTAAACTCCTTTTAACTCTTTCGCTCTGAAGAGTCATTGTAAAAGTTAAACCTCCAATAAACAGTGAAGAACCGAAGTGTAAAAGGTTCCCGGAGTCTCTGCTGCCTGCCTCATGGTTCGAACCAAGAAATAGGAATACTTTAACGTAAAGGAACAAGTTGTTATTTTTAAACTTTGGTGTCTGTACAGATTAAATAAACAATGCTATTACATGTTAATTATTTAGTCACTGAAGGAGAATTGACGATATTTAATAGACGAACATCAGAGCGGTATCAATCTTCTCATCTCTACAAAGCAAATAAGCTTAATGCCGACCCCCTACAAAAGTAAAATACTTGTCAAAATTATAAGTATAATCCAATATTGTTATAGGAACTTAGATACTAATAAATCTCTTCAACTCGCTCCTCCAAGCTAAAAAAAAGGTCTCCAAAACACTTGTCATGTTTTATTGATTAGCTGTCTGTGATGTTCCCAATAGGTCGCTCTTCATGGTGTTCCCAGCCCGTATTACCAGGAATGGAATTCTTAGGGGCGAAAATGCTGAAGCCTTAGTTTTTCTTTTTCTTTGTAGTTACTTAGAATCAGAAACTGTTCAGTAGATTTGCACATACAAGAAATGTGTCTTGGTGAGTGCTGCGTGACAGTTAAGCCAGTGTAATAGTGTGAGATATAATTTATTTAATTTAAATTTGAAAATACTAAAATATGGCAAACAATCAAGTGTCAAGAGTATATATTTTTTTTTTCGCTACACTGTTTTATTTGTCACTAATACTTTCCCACAGATTGTAAAAAGATGCTGCGAAAAAAAAATTGTTTTATTTATTTAATCTATCGCTCCAAATCCACTTATTCTATTTTTATACCTTTCAGAATAAAAGCCAGACGTAAAATATTTCCATGTGAGCATTCTGAGTTCTTAGGTTGTTAATTTGTACCCCATCCCCTGTGTGTCAAAGCCTTCAATCCCAAACTTGTGATGTCACCAAGTATACAGTCTGGTGCTGCATAGTCTATGAATGGGAGGCTGATTTTATTTGTTTTCTTCTTCTTTTTTACCCAAATGCAATATATTCATTTATTCTATTGAATTGACAGTTGGAAATGTACCCGTGTACTCAGAACGTTTCCCTAGGGTGCTCTGTGTCATCTACAGCAGCTTTTCTTACTCATGGAGCAGCTCCATGCTTTATACTTCATGTCATCACACGTTTGAATGTCAGCTCTCTATGTTTTGTATTTGAGAGACTTGTTTAATATTCTTAGACCATCTTAGACTACTAGATGTATAAGATTTATGAATGACTTTTGATAACGGCCGCAGATCCCCTTCAGGTACATTTTGTTGATACTAATTTGGTACTTTTACTTACGTAATGGACCTGAACCCGTATTCCACCGATTGTACACGGCTCATTAACTCCAGTTAAAAGTCGTTAATTTAGAAGACACTCGGCAACTGAGCTGAAACATAATCCTGTCTGGAAAAATCAGCTGCAGTTGTTCAGCGTTTTGTTGCATAGTCACTTCTGATATTTTTCATAAATGGAATAAGCCGCCGATTGTTTCAGCAGGCGCTGAATGAAAGGATGAGCTGAGGTCCTGGGGCTGCTGATAGCGCTGACGAGCCTGCTGCTGCTAATCGCTGCTTCTGGAAAGGACTGTTGGAGGGTATGAAACACGTCTGCACAGACACACACACACACACACACACACACACACACACACACACACACATAAACACTGCTAATCTTGGTATGATGACTAAGTGTAGAACAACCACCAGGCTGCACTACTGTACAGTCAAACTGAGGCAGAAAGTTGGAGAAAGGGTTTATTTTAGACAATATTCAATAAGAAATATTATTATTATTTAAAATTCCCTATCGTACCACTTAATCAAAATAATCATGACCCTTTGAGAAAGCGTGTATTTTAAACAATATTAATTAAGAAATATTATTATTTAAAATGCCCTATATTACTACTTAATTATAATAATCATGATAATCAGGCCTTTTTACATGTTCCAATGTGTCTCCTGGTCCAGCAAGGGGCTAAAGGTCAGCTGACCTCCGTGGGTCTTAGCCCCTGCTGCCGATGCCTGTGGGGGGAGGGACAGCCTGGTGGGCTTGAGGACGCGTGACGTGACGTTGTCTTAGATGGAGCATCCGCCAGGTACAGAAACACATACATGGCAAGCACGTTATCCAAGCCTCCTCCCTAAAACATATTAATATTCTTATTAAAGGTACAATCTGAGATTAAAAGTAAAAACCCCTACAACATGTACAATTACAGGATTATGTTAGTAATACAAAGTCATCTTTAGTTGAAAGAAAAATGTCAAAATGTTCCCATTCAGAATTCTTCTGAAAATGTTGTCTCAACAAAAACACAGGCAAATTAATTTTCTGTCTCGCAACCTCTCTATCACACTTTAAGATTTCAAGATTTTCACCGCACTGACAATTCAAATTGTATCAGCACTGTGAATCATGGGAATCCAATTTATTCTCTTATTAAGGTCCTTATTATTACCATTGCTTTGTGGGCATGTTAACTAGCTGGCAACATGTTGATAACAATAAACCCCTTTATTTAATGATTCAGGAGCCTGTTTCACGGCTCCTGAATCTGCTGTGTGTCAGTAACAGTGTTTTTCTTTTCTGTCAGGAGGAAACTGAAGCTTGATGTCCAGCTCAGAAGCAAACCTGCCAACTCAGGCCAAAGAAAATTGAAAGAGTTGCAGAGTGCAGTTAGACGCTCTGCTAACTAGAGAGCAGGCGGTAGAATTTAGAGAAATAAAAAAGGTCTCAGAGAGCTAGGGGACATGAACCTGCAGCACAGGTTTAATGGTGCTCACCAAGGTTTTTTCAAAAAATCAAGTTAGATGTTCTTTAGAAATCACAGAATCTATTTTTCTTGAAGTTTTCTAATAACAGAGAGGAGGAATAATCACAAAGTTTTCATGCCTTAAAGGCAAATTCAAAGTAAGCCATAATGTGCTTGCTTCATTATTTCTGCATCTTCCTCTCTAACAGGTGACTCTGGGGATGCCAGCGATAATGTGTGTTCCGCTCTTTTACCTCCGCTGTATTGGCGAACAGGAGCGCGTCTCATATCTACGATGCCAGCTGGACGAAACCGAGACTCGCTTCAGGGCAGGAAGCCAGAACCAACACAAGAGTGTCCCAGCAGTCTACATGAAACTACAAAACTCACATTTAAAACTTTTTCAATAAAGTTGAACCGTGGAGTGGGGATGTCTGCTCGCATTTCACTTTGAAATATACAGCTTAGTCTCCAGGAAAACATGTTGACGTTTCTGTAAGCCACCGGTTCCATTGAGCTTTCCGCTACGTTGTTCCCTTCCGCTACGTTGTTCCCTTCCGCTACGTTGTTCCCTTCCGCTACGTTGTTCCCTTCCGCAACGTTGTTCCATTCCGCAACGTTGTTCCCTTCCGATACGTTGTTCCCTTCCGCTACTATGTTCCCTTCCGCTACTATGTTCCCTTCCGCTACGTTGTTCCATTCCGCTACGTTGTTCCCTTCCGCTACGTTGTTCCCTTCCGCTACGTTGTTCCCTTCCGCTACGTTGTTCCCTTCCGCTAAGTTGTTCCCTTCCGCTAAGTTGTTCCCTTCCGCTACGTTGTTCCATTCCGCTACGTTGTTCCATTCCGCTACGTTGTTCCATTCCGCTACGTTGTTCCATTCCGCAACGTTGTTCCCTTCCGCTACGTTGTTCCCTTCCGCTACGTTGTTCCCTTCCGCTACTATGTTCCATTCCGCTACGTTGTTCTATTCCGCTACGTTGTTCCATTCCGCTACATTGTTCCATTCCGCTACGTTGTTCCATTCCGCTACGTTGTTCCATTCCGCTACGTTGTTCCATTCCGCTACGTTGTTCCATTCCGCAACGTTGTTCCCTTCCGCTACGTTGTTCCCTTCCGCTACGTTGTTCCCTTCCGCTACGTTGTTCCATTCCGCTACGTTGTTCTATTCCGATACGTTGTTCCATTCCGCTACATTGTTCCATTCCGCTACGTTGTTCCATTCCGCAACGTTGTTCCCTTCCGCTACGTTGTTCCCTTCCGCTACGTTGTTCCCTTCCGCTACTATGTTCCATTCCGCTACGTTGTTCTATTCCGATACGTTGTTCCATTCCGCTACATTGTTCCATTCCGCTAAGTTGTTCCATTCCGCTAAGTTGTTCCCTTCCGCTGCATTCTTCCATTCCGCTAAGTTGTTCCATTCCGCTACGTGGTTCCCTTCCGCTACGTTGTACGTTGTTCATTCCACTACATTGTTGCTTTCCGTTACATTGTACGTTGTTCCCTTGCACCACGTTGTTCACTTGCACTATTATTATTTTTTTGGTACAGAATAAACATGTAACATTGTTGTTCTGGCAGTTGCAATAAGAATGACAAGTTTCATGTTACTTTGATGTAATGATGTTTATAGTTTAGCAATAAAAGGATATTCCATAGTTTCCAGTCTCACATTCCAAAATGACCATAATGTCCATGTCCAAATCGAAGGTCTGTCTCACACATCAGCCGTCATTCAAAATGCGAAGAGTTCGAAAAACACATTCCTGTTTTTACCGTAATGGTTTGGTTTCTGCTGCAAGCTTTGTGTTCATTGTGAATGTCATTTGTGCCTCCGTGTTCCCACATATTCATACAGGAATTACATTAAATTAATATCATATATCAGTTAACTCTTACCATTGATAAGAAGTAAGAAAAACATATCTCGGGGAGCTTTAGCTGAGCAAGATGCTGGTACATGAGTTTAATTCAAGATTTGAGAGTGTGATATAAATAACGGTTCTTGTGAAATGTTTTTGTATAGTGTACATATTGCAGCAGATGTCCTTGTGGGAGATGTGGGTGTTTTTGCATGATAGTCTTAAGCGGTGTGAACGGTCAGCGTTGCCGAACAGACTGTATAGTCATGGCTAGTGCAGGCGCATCCGTACATATCAGGTGTATGTGAGATTTCACGTCCGTACTCTGTTCCCACCACTGGTGTCTTCAATGTGCGTTTTTCTCAACCTTATTTAAACTCTGTATACAAACTCATGGAAAGCCTGTCTCGTTTGATAAAAAGGTGAGCACCATTTAAACTGATTAGGTATTGGAAGTTATTGGTTGCAGTAATTCCATCTCTCCGTGGCTGCCTCCAATTGAAACACCTGTTCACACATACAGTATGCACTTAAGGTAGCAGACTCTTGTTGTTTTTTCCAGCACAATGTTTTTCCATTGAACTTGAAAATTGACAATCACATGTTGGGGAAATCAAAATTGACACGATGAGTTGTGTACAGGACATTTACATAAAGTTGAGGCATCCATAAACCTTAACATACCGAAGCTGCCATGTGCAAATAATGTAGAAAACTGGTACAGGACAATAAATGTGTTCTGGAGTTTGCAGTATGGTCAAATATTGATATTGTTGTCGGGTGACTTGGTCGACAAAGATCGTAACTTTGGAACATTTTATTTGACTGCTGAAGCCGCATATTAACTTTCAATAAACTTTGGAATGCAGTTTTGCCCAGAATGAAAGTGTGTATGTCACCCATCTCTTACCTTGAAATAGCTTTGGGGGAGAATTTCTTCTTGGCCAATGATTGAAATGGCCACCTCTTGCAATGTAAAGTGGGACATGTGCATATTGCAATAAAGGATGTAACTTCAATTTAATAAATATTTTACTAAGGGGTCTAAGTACCCAAGCAACCCAAATAGAAGCTAATACTTTATTCCAAGCTTGTGATTTATTACAGGTTGTTACGGCTGAAACTCAACACAGAAAGCCAAATCAAGCCTTGTTAACAACTGTGGCAGTGGTGAGTCAACCTTTGAGAATGTGCCACAGTCCAGTGGAGCAAGAGTGGAATTCCACATCTGCAATTATTGAACAACGGGGTGCAAAATAAGTATTTGATCCGGAAGGAGAGCTGACTGGGGAGTGAGCGAAAAGTCAGTCAGGGGTGAAAAGTACATGACTCATGACTCAAATCCATTTAACATTGGTTTTCATACTGTTTGCTTTATTCTAAAAGAAACAGACATAGGTAAATGAGATGATACATAACATTGAGGGGGAGGGTAAATATTAGAGAAATGAATGGCGTGGTAAATAAATGCAGGCTTGAACGCTCAGTCAACAGGCGTTCCTTAGTACAGGAGGCAACACACAGTACAGTACTTCCTATAGAGTCCATAATGCAACGACTCATTCCCACAAAATCATATTGGCACTTAAACGAAAACAAAATGAATACACTGGGTATATCCTCAATCCAGGCAACATGGAAACAGGCACGCAGCTTTAATACAAACGGTGGCACACAAGGCACAATGCTTCAGATCTATCATACGTACGTATGTCTTTGTTGTTTCATAAGTGGTACTGCAGAGTAGCTTCACATTCATTTCCAGAAGTCCGACAATAGATACAAAAAAGGCACACAGAACTGCTGGCAGGAGAACTATGGACACGCGTCCCTAAAGATGGGACTGGAGACTATAAAGAATCCATGAAGTCAGGAACAAACGTGCACAAACATGTGTTATAAGGCACTGTAGTAATTATATATGTAGTAAAAAAAAAAAAAGGAAACAAAGTAGGTGGTATATACACCCGGGCATTTTAACATGTTATAGAAAACATACCCTGAATGACTGTCTCTCCCAAAGTCAGCAAAACAGACCAGACCAATACATCTACACAAAGACTCTAATTCATGTTGCTGCAATGTGCTTGCTGTTAATAAATTCTTTCTTTAACGGTGTCTGTTTTGAAGTCCTCAGGGAGAGGGTTTTGTCTGTAGACAGAATCTAAACCATGGTAAGGCCAGAAGTCTCTCCCAAACTACAAGTACTGCTCCCTTTTCTCTGGTGGGGTACTTTTAACATTTGGTCTGCAATTCAAAAGGGAAAAAGAACACGTTTCAGTCAAGGTACAGTCACAAAAGTAAACCCAAAAGACACATATTACAAGAAACGCCCAGAGGTCATAGGATATAAGAGAAATCATAAATCAGCGATAAACAAAAACCACAAAAGGGGTTTCAACTCATTGTTAACGTTCGGCCAATAGTGAGACAAAGGAGGGCGTGGGAGGTGTAGTAGAGGGTTCACACGGAAACGGACGAGGCCACCTCATTTCTTAAATAGAAGGTCTTAATTATCGTCCTTTAGGAGTCCATATTTACAGAAAATGCTCAGAAGGTAAGGGACGAAAATGGGAGACGACAATGCGTCTTGGTTTCCATTACGGTGCAGATGTAGTAACGAAGATAGGGAAGTTTTCTTCAAGAGGTCCACATTTAGGGTGTAAACGAAGAACCGGAGGGGAGGGGAGGGATGGGGTCGGGGGAAGAAAGGGAAGACAGTGGTTGGACAGTCAGGAGAGTCCTCGATAAAAGGCATGGGGGTTGATCAGTCGGGGAAACTAGTTTCACTCAACAACTCTGCCCTGAATTAAGAGGAGAGAAGAAGACAGTGAGAGGAGAACAGGAGGAACAGAGGACATGAGAGGAAAGAAGAGAAACATCAAGAACGCTTAGATTCTCGCACAAGCTATGAAGTGTTAGGAAGAATGTAGAGGGGCTCATGGTCAGGGGATCAGACGGACGTTAGCAAGAAAAACAAGGCGATGGAAAGTCAATGAGAAGAAGCACAGGAGGTGACGCTACATGTCAGCTCGCTACAATTTAAAGAGATTACACATTTTAAATAAATATTAGGCTGATAATGATTAGGGCTGATGATTGCAGAGAGTAAGATGAGAAGATTGGTACCGATCTCTATATCATCATGGTGAATATGACGCAGCAAACTATCTAGCTATGGTAGGTTACCTCAGTTAAGCAAATGCAAGGGGGGAAACAATGAGCTTGGCTGTGTCCAAAAGTAACAAAATCTACTGGCCAGCTCCATAATTAACAATAATTATGTCTCATTTGTTATGTTTTATGTTTGTTTTTGTCTTTAGACAGAGCCAGACTAGCTGTTCCTCTTGTTTATGATCCAAATGATATGCTAAGCTAAGCTAAACTCCTGCTTTTAGCTTCATATCTAACAGAAAGATAAGAGGGGGGCATCAATATTCTCATCTAACTTTCTAACAAATAAGTATACTTCATGAAATGTCAAATCATTACTCTAAATGTACATTCATTTTATTTAGACCTAGCTTTACAGGTTTATTTTTCAATTTAAATCAGACTTGTTTACCTATTTAAAGTATAGCTGCTAATGACGGACAAGTGATGCCTGACATCCCGCTTATTTAAAGGAACCAAGGAATTTTCTATAGACGTACAACCCCCACACCAATTTGTCGGTGCACTCTACAGAGCACTCCAAAAACAAGTGTCTACCAAGAAAAGAGGCCGTACGACCGGGAAACAGGGGGACTAAGAGTGTTCTAACGAATGTTAATGGCTTTATTATCTGGAACAGGGATGGACCGGCTCTTTTAGAAACACAAACGGAGGCAAATTGATGTGGGAGCATCAGGCGGGGAACTCAAGAGCTCATTTAGAGCCACTGTTGAGTTTTACAGGCTCCACCATGGGGAACGTTTAAAAGAACGTTGCAGACATCTATTGTAATACTTTGCAATAATACGTGACAATCTAATGCAGTGAAGTTAAGTATGACAGTTATATTATTCACAAGTCAGGTGTAAACATGCTTAGTTGATCATAAAGTAATGAAACTGTAGTCCTATCGCTTATGATCCCGAGTGAGATTAATATCTACGTGGGAAGTTCATGAATTAGCTTGGATATTGGTTTGGTTATAAAAGAGATAATATAGGAGGATGGTACGTGTGATTTTGGAATGATGCTGTTAGTAGATGGAGCGTGGTGATGGTATGTCGATGAGATCCTCCACTTTCTCTTGGTGTAGAGTAAAATGGTGGAATGGTCATTAACAGCATTCATACTCAGTCAAACTAAGAATACATCTTTTTTAACAATCCACCTCCACTCCTGCAGTTCAGGTTGTCTTTATGTGCAGCCATCGTCAAGTGATTGTTTTGTGAAACGGGACTATGTCAGAAGAAGCCTCTTTTAAGCTTGTTAGCGGTTACAAAATGGCTGCCCTAGGCATTCATTACATCAGACGCTAAACACAGCTGTTTCTTTATTGTCATTGAGGTTAGTTTATTCACATGTAAGTTTCTCTTAATCATACTGAGCTACTGAGATTATGTCCTCTAGGGTTGTGATCGGGTTCCGGAGTTGTTTAACAACCGGGGAAATGTCCAAGTCTTCTTCAATACAGCATGATGTTCGTTTAGTAAATTATGATCCATTTAGAGTAAAATAGAACATAAAGCAGAGTATGCTTAAAGGTGTCGCTGGTTTGGGATTAACAGGTTGCTACCAAAGCCGTATACAGCATCTCCACGTTACCCCAAACATGGTCATTTCTGCTCACTGGTTGCAACAAAACAGAAACTCTTGGGGATGGTCAAAATATACAGTATATGGTTTGAATCTAAAACAATAATTTCCCCTAAACCTAACAAGATAGTTATATTGTGTAAGTAAACCTATTTTGGAAGTTTATTTTTTAATTTTATTTTTTAGGGCGATTCAAGACTTGTTTTTTAACTCAGTGAGCAGGGGCTCACACAGTACAACCTGCAGCTGTGCTTATAATTTGAGCTTTAATACAGTTAATTTGTATGCTGACATTTTACACAACATAACTGCACCAGTGGAGTGTGAACACACAAAGCAATATGGGGGGAAAGATGCAGCGCCAACCAGGAAGCATAGGACATGCTAATAAAGTTCACTTCTGCCGTATTTCTAGCTCCATGTCTGTTGTCTCTGGGTATCTGCGGCGACACACTTTACACTAAGATGTTGTGATTAGCTTCTTTCTATTTTTAAGTGGGTGACTGTGTTGTGATGCTGGGTGGCAGATTAAAGCCACTAATTTCAATGAGATAAAATAAATATACATTGAGGCATTAGAGAGGTGTCCATGCAAGCTTTGTATCATCAGAAAAGTAATCTGGATGATTGACGTGAAATATGTATAGGTTGTCTGCTCACAAATATTAAAGTTTGTAGGGTTTTAGCCACCAACATGCGTACAACTGGTGGATGATGTGCCTGTGTGAGTACCTGTGTCTGCTGTGTGTAACTACATGATTGCATGTGTGTTTGATAGTCTTTTTGTTTTATAATTTGTGAAAAAAAGATGGTGGAAGGGATGCAAGCGTGTCCGATGCTTTCTGTTTGGGTGCCTGCTGGAAGGGGGTGGGGTTTACACGTACTCCCTGGTTGTGGAGGGCTGTGATTGGCGGTAATACTGCTGCCCTCGGATTTCCTCTTTAGAGCAGGAGCAGCACAGCAAGGCACCACCCAGGACCGTCAGACTGGCCGCCGCCCAGCCCACGAACAGGGCGGAGCCAAACTCATACCTGTGAGAGGGAGAGAGGGAGAGAGAGAGGGAGGGAGGGAGGGAGGGAGGGAGGGAGAGAGAGAGAGGGGGGGGGGCAGATGTACAGGATTGCTGCTAGTGTCCGAGATTTTACTGTTTTCACTTCCTTCCACTATGTTGATATGATAAACTCTGACTCATTGTAAAGTAAAAAACAAGACTCACCGAAAGCCCCTTTACTCCGATAATTGCAATGAATATCAAACCCAGAAGAAATATTAATCTAAACAATCGTGTATCTTAATTCTTAATTTTACTTATACATGTTCTGATTCTCAAAACATACCTGATGACAGTAGTGAGTGTATAATACTGTGTATTTACTCATTTGCAGTAGTAGGCCATACCACTGAGGGTATCTTCAAAATAACCTCACTGCGTGTTTCAACACAATGATCTGGCACGAATTAAAAGAAAATGATTTTACGATTGGAGACAGGTATTCAGGGCTGCTCAACATATAAATTTAAAAAAGATACTATTTTTCGTTTTTAAGTGCCGATAAATAATATCTCAGATACAACTGTTAGCTGCTGCCGCTAGTTGTCGTTTTCATCCACTATTGTTAGGAGCTATCAGCGGCTAAAGCTAGCCATGTTTATCCGCCTTAACCCTCCTGTGACCTTCAAATAAACTAACATCTTTTACCATTGAGGTCAATTGAACTCAAGCTATTTAAACCTCCAGAAAATTATTCTAATTCCAATTAGTTCCCGTGTGTAAGTGTCAGTTACGTAATGTGTATTTGTTGATACCTAAATAGCTCTTAAATAGAAAAGTGTGTAGAAGGCCGCTGTGTAAACTTGTACATGTTTGCCCCTCCCCACGTCATGTGAGAACTATCTGTGGTTTGCTGGTTATGTTAGGGCCCAAAACCTTTATGAAGATTTTAAAAATGCTATGTTATAATTATAGTGATCTCAATATCATCCAAAACAACCAAAACCTATAAAATAGGTGTATAAAATGTTGATATTTCATCCTAGGGGTCAAATTGACACCAAAGAACACCGAAGTGCACTCGTTGTGTTCAGGACATTGAAAACATGTAATCATGTTCATGTTATGTTTACCCGGTTGTCGTCTTTAAATAAGGAAAAGTTGTGAAATATGAAACCAAAAAACACGATGTCAATCATATATTTTGAGACTTTAAACATCAAATGGGGTCAAATTGACCCCAAAGGTTACAGGAGGGTTAACTCGTAACTATTGGCAGGTAACGCTAGCCATGTTTATCAACTAGAAAGAAGAAACATACTGGGTATGAAGTTGAGTTTGTTTGGCAGTTCTTCCACATACCTGGCGTTGGGCGGTGTGTTCGGGTTGAAGAACTGATAGGACACCTGAGTGGCATACCAGGACACGGAGATCAGGGTACAGAGACCTGTGTGGGAGGGGGGGGGGGGACAACAACAGATACATAAGCATTCACTTGAGCTACAACAACACACAAACCAACTGTGATGAATCCTCATTTCGTTAATTTCGCCCCTCTGGGTTTGTGGTTTATGTCTGTGGTCAGCTACTAATGCCTTTCAAAAGGACCACTTCCTGTTTACAGCAGGGACTGGTAATTACAGAGATGAGCACACCACTGCGCCGGTTGTCGGAGATACTGCCGTGCATCTGTATGATTGGTCGCAAAGTAAACGCAGCATCAACAGAACACAGCAGAAGTCCCACCTGCAAGCAGGAAGAGAGCTCCTCCGGCCACGGCGATGCGGGTCTTGGTGACCGGGTTGTTGTCCCCCACCTTGGTGCACTTCATGCCCACCACGCTGACGATGATGCTGATGAAGCCCAGCAGCACGGACACCACCATGAGGGCTCGACACGTCTGGATGTGGACTGGATAAGGAACATGGAAGGGGGGGCAGGGGGGGGGGATACAAGAGAAGATATGGAAGAAAGGGAGGGGAGGGGAAAGGAGGAGAAAGTGGTGAGGGGGACATATCTTTTGAGTCCATCACTTGTAACAAAAAACGCACATTTCTGGAGATTAAAAGTGACAATGATGAGGGATTGAAGCTTGTTGATGGGAGAAAGCTCCTCCGGTGCTGTCCTGTTTTTCCCAGCAGTGTAATTCTTGCCCTCTTTCGTTTCCAGAGGTGACGTTCCCGGGCCGGGCTCTGGGACCTTTTTAAACGACTCTGTAAATCTTCCTCAGATAATTCTGCTGTGGTTTTTGCCTTCGCAAAAATCTAATGCGCCGCCCACAGGGGCCTCAGCACACACATAACTCAGTGGGTGGAAGATATTTACACATTATTTACACACACAGACACGCACACACACAGAATATCTGTAGGTGGAATAGACACTGATGAAACACACAACTCTCTCTCTATCTCTCACTCTCTTTCACACACACACACACACACAGAGGAGCTGTAGGAGGGCCTGCTTTACATGTTTCACACAGTGGGATTAGTGTGGCTTTGTCACAAAGCAAGATTGTTTTCACGGAGCCATCGCCACAGCGATCAGACGCTGGTGCCTCCAACGGGTTTGAGGCGACGCAGAACGCCTAATGATTCTGTCAAAGTGTCATTTGCAACAAGCGAGGGGATCGCCGACGCCCCAGCAGCGGAAGTAGACGCGCAAAGTCCCGTGTATCCAGATTCTGATAACAGATACAGCTGACGAATTATCAAAAGGAAAACATAAAAGAGTCTTTCATACAGGTTGAAGAGCCAAGGTTCAACATCCTTCGCATTAAAGCCGCAAACACAACGTGTGAATAGACTTAAATAAACATTTTTTTTAAACGATAGAATATTTGGAAGAATTCAAGGTCAACTTACAATTTTTGCTTCGAGAGCTTTTAAATCCATTTCATGTTCTTCAAAGCTTTTGGGGGGGAGAAAAGGTTTTGAGTGGAGCCTTGAGCTCGTGTTTATTTGGTCAAACTTTCCAAGGTAAACAAAAAGGTTTCTTGCTCAACTAGAAGAGCAAAGAGATAACGGTATATTCTACTCTGACAATACTTGCGCTTTTCAACTGCAACTCCAGTTGTTGTTTTTTTCGTCAAACTATTGCTACCTTTATTTCCAAGTAGATTAAGATAGAATAGCTTGAGAAAAATGTTGCATTTATCCTGAGAGAATCTTCAAAACTCTTGAAAGGGGCTATTAAGAAGCTTGAACAGCATTTTTATTTTATTTTTCAAAACTAAGATTTCCAAGATCAAGAATGAACTTTTGTGCTCCTATAATTTACTTGAATATAAATGTTTGACAAAAGAAAAACAATCTAAATGAAGCATCACATTTACCTTTATCTGTGAAGCTTTCCAATGCATCTCACCAACTACAAAAAAACCTCAAAAGACCAAGTAAGTGAACATTTTGAAAATATTTTGTATTTCAGACAACAATCTTTTCAGAGCTTTCAACTGTATCCCACCATCTACAAATGAGTGTTTTCAGAATCAACAGTATAAGTAGAAGAAAACATTTTTTTTTAATTGTTGGTCGAATGACTATTTCCAATGTCAAGAATAGATGTTCACGTTATATTAAAAGAGACTTTTTGTGTGAGGAAAAAAGAAGTCACTCCAAAAAGAGCTCTGGGTCAACAGCCTGAGCAGGAACCTGAAGTCATCGTTTGTCATTGTGACAACAACACACACACCATCATTCATGGCGCAGCAGTGAAGGAGCATTTCAGAAGCTGATCTGAAGGGACTTTATGATGGGCGGCGAGGATGGAACGATCTTTGAAGTCTGATTTATGGCTCTCGAGCTCCTTTTGATGGACTCTATGTATAGTCTTCAACAGAGAGAGGTTTCTATTTTCTGTTCTTTCATCCATTCTTGAGCGTTCCCCTTTTATATTTCTGAGGGATGTGCGGGGGTTCAGGCCGATGCTCTGACCCGTTTCAGTTAGTGACAAACCAGAAGGGCAATCGGAGTCTTTTGGGGTGAAGGAGAGGCTAAAAGCAGGGAGGGAGGGAGGGAAGGAGGGAGGCTGGCTCTCCCATCTCTCTCTCCTCTCTCTCTCTCTCTCTCTCTCTCTCTCTCTCTCTCTCTCTCTCTCTCTCTCTCTCTCTCTCCAGCGTCCAAGGTTGGCAGTGTCAGCCCCAAGCTTTGAATGAAGATGTGTGCGAGCTGGTGTGTGTGTGTGTGTGTGTGTGTGTGTGTGTGTGTGTGTGTGTAACCACTGTAAGGTCCCATTGTGAGGTCACGTGTGACTCTTTTGTATGTAATATTGTTTTTTCCACTAACTAACTATGGAAATTGAACTCATATCTGACCTGCAGCCCTTTTTAAATCCAATTCTACCTCAAGCACATATTTGATGTTTAATCCTAATTATATTAGCACATATTAGTTCACATATCCTAACTGGTCAAGACTAAGGTCTTACAGTAGGTTACAGTTGGTATTTATACTCAAATGTGGATAATCGTTGTGAATATACGTCAATAAGAGTGGAATCTATGGCTGTTTATCGTCCTCTCTGTGGCCACAGACACGTCACACTCGCTCTCCTGGACTGGAAGACATCACATTCACACGATATATAATCCCATTTGTGAACCTGTTCAACCCTACAACACGTCACCAGTGTCTTCCATGTGAAAAAGGATAACGCTGGTGATCTTTCTATATTTTTCTTATTGTCAACAAATCCATGAGAAGATGAATATGAACTAATAACATGTATAATGTGTGTATCAAAGCCTGGTGTATCTTCTTTCTCTGTGCTATAGAGCTCCATTGTTGTCCCAAAACTTTTTGGAGCCACACTGTTGGACCGGGTGACATTTTGCTTCATTACAATGAAGCAAAATAAGCCCCAACAAAATACACTATGTTCTACTGTTTGAGAAGGATCTGCTAAAAACTACAATGCTCAGGTGTTTTGAGGAAATTACTGGGCCTTTTTTTAAATATTGGTGAATTTATATGTACTTTTTTGGGAGGAACTAATGTGCTTGGCTCCACAGACGGCATAGAGAAAAAGTTTTTTAAGGCGAATAAACACATTGTTGGATTTGGTCATTTTTATAGGATTTGTCAAACGTAAAAGAAAAAATTTGAATTAATTAATGGAAATTCACGAGAAGTTGTGCTGATGTGTATCCTGGGCAGATGATCCAAAACAATATAACCAAATGCTGTGTTCTCATCTACTTAATTAATCTACGTCACAGAACCAGAGACCAAGTCACTGTTGTTCTTAGTTTGTACTCTAGGTTGAAATGCACTTATTGTAAGTCGCTTTGGATAAAAGCGTCTGCTAAATGACATGTAATGTAATATAATGTAAAAGTTGACAGACGAGAAACATCTTCTTTTTTTGTGCCCCGCCTAACACTAACATGAATACAAGCTTTATTATGTTATCGTTTTTTTTCCGCTTCTGAAGAGCTGTCCTTTCAGCACCACCGTCCATCCTGAAAATATGTAAACCTGAAATGAAAGAAGAAAAAAAACTCCTTCTATCCACCATCTCCTTTTTTGAGCAAAACCAAACTGAGCAAACCCCGCAGAGCAGATCCAACACTTTTTTTTCCGCTACGGCTGCTTGGCCGCATCAGCGAAGCGCAGCCACAGTCTGGTGAACAATTACACCCTCCATCACATGCTGCCCCCGCTGCGAAAAAAAAGTAGCCCGTGAGAAGAGCTCCTTCAGAACTCAGATCAGCACCAAACACACACGACGGAATACCGATCTGCTCCGTTTCATAATCTGTCTGGGGAAACACCTGGACGACCTCGTGATGGATGGAGACTCGCTCCCTGATGCGTTCGCCCAGAGTTCGGAAGGATTTCTCCACTGCGCTGCATGTGCTCAGTCTGAATCTGCCCTCACTTGGGTGTGTTAATGAGCGGAACAATGTGCGCGTGTGGGGACGCCGAAGTGCATTCTGGGAATATCTCTGGTGTTTTAGCTCAACACTGGCCTTTTCTTCTCTGAACAGCCCCCATTCATCGGCGAAGGACAATACGTCGTTCTTATCGACGCGATGCGCCAAAAAAGATTGGGGGGGGGGAGGGGGGGGAGAAGGATTGCGTCGTTGCATACTTCTTTTGAACCGGCAGCTCACCAAAATGTTTGCAAACCGCCTCTTTGTGTTTCCCTAAGTGTCGCAGCGGGAAGCGTAAAAAAAACAACCAATTGTTTTATGAAAATTGCTTGTGACCTGAGAACCCCCCTTCCACCCTCCCTGTAGTCTTTCATTATAATCTGTGATAGGTTAATTCAAGCAGACAGTAGATGGATGGGTTCCTGTAATCTGCGTGCCATTAATTATGGGTCACTAGGTCCTACTCACAGATTGGAGATGACAGGAGTCTCATATTCTGAGCTAATTTATGACTGAACCCCACATTCCTGACCCCTCTCCCCCTCCCTCCCTCACCCCCACTCGCTCGCAAATTACGCTTTGGAGTTTTTAATTGAACTAAATGATTTTACAGGATTTACGGATTCTGAATTGACAGCAGCGAGGGCTCTGGGAATTTTTTTTCCCTTCTGTTTTTCTGCTGCTGATTGATAACCACAACAGCTGGTGTGATATCAGTAATACAACTCATTTCGGGGAAGACAATCTGAGTGTGAGGTTGTTTTTTTTCCTGGATCTTTTTAGTTGAAAAGAGGATTTTACAGAGAAAGCAACGTGCGAACGCAATGTGAAGTATGGTCAAAAGAAAACCTTCTTGGCGATGCCTTGCGAGCTCATAATCAAAGTATAACCGTGCTTTTCATCATCTTGCGAATCTCCCTCAACCGGCTCCTCTGTGCCCCCATCAACCCACTGAGATGTCTGCATATTTCATAGGTTTCAAATATGATGACACACAGAGAAATTTGCCACAGGAAGAGTTTTTTTTTACCAAAAACATAAGATAGGGAATCAGAGAATCATCCAGTGAAAGTTAGTCAGGTTTTTTGAGCTGGAATCAAATATGGTACTCACTGTCCAGCGAGAGCATGGAGTCAAAGATCTTGCACTGCACCTGTCCTGTGCTCTGCGAGGCGCAGCTCATCCACAGCCCCTCGTACAGACCCACGGCGGTGATGATAGCGTCGCCGGCGTACGACGACTGCTTCCATTGGGGCAACGCGGTGGTGGAGATGATGCCGATCCATCCGCCCAAAGCCAGGAAGTAACCCAACAACTGGAGACCTGAGTTAGCCATCCTTCTTGTTTTGTTTTTACCTCACTCTTAGCTCTGTCCCTCTAACTCCTGTCTGTCCCCCCCTGTTTCACTCGTCTCTATCTGGTCACTCTGAGCATCTACCTTCTGCCTCTTGGCTTTAACTTTCATCTGTGGTACTCCACCTCTTTCTCCTTGTCTCTCAACTCTTTTCTATTGATTCTGCAGCGCTCTTGAGCTCTCCGCGTCAGTTGGGAGGATGAGTCGAATGTCTCCCCTCTGGACTCTCCCCGTCTGGTTCCTTGATGTCTCTGGGGCACGGTCAAAGTGGAAGAAAACCTTTTCTTGTGGTCAGCGGTTCAGTTCATCAAGCATCGTCGCTGGGCTGCCTCACTCTCTGCATGGCTTCCACCAGTTCGTTCTCTCTCTTTCTCTCTCTCTCTTTTGTCTTTCTCTCTCTCTCTCTTTCTCTCTCTCTCTCTCTCTCTCTCTCTCACTCACTCCGTGCTGCTTGCTTACTTTCCCCCCACTATAATCTTTCCATCTGCTCCTGGCTCAAGTGGTTCAACGAGGGGTGGCAGGGAGAAACAGAAAAAAAGAAAGAAGTAGAAAGAAGGAAAAAAACGTCAACACAAAAAGTCCTTAACAGGCTGACCAAGGAGGGATGGGGTAAAGGGCTCGTCTGTGATTGGACGCCTCTGTGGAGTAGCAACGCCCACTGGGCGTGAAGAGGGATGGGCTGGCTGGGCAAACAAACCCTGTTTCAAACGGATAGGGAAAGAAAAAGATGGGAAAAACAGCAAAGTCACAATGACCAGTTCATTAAAGGCATTTTCTTAAAAGATGTGTTGACATTCGATTTGACCTTAAATCTGCACAGTGCTATCACTTAATCAGACCTGTTTGGACCGACACTCCGACACGCTGCTCTTCCAGGTCTTGCATGTGTTGGTCCTTCAAAGGTTTTGCTGCTGCCCCGGCTGGAGGTGTGGACGGGGTGGTGGTAAAAGTGCAACAAACACACGTAAATCAGAATCGAAACAATGCCTGGCTGAAAAGGACGTGTCACAGCCAGACAGGCTCTCTGGGAATTATGGGCCGCCGAGGCAAGCCTTCCACCCCCCACATTACCATGGTGACCGGGACAAATGAAGAGAGAGAAAGAGAGAGCGGGAGCTAACCTGACTGTACATCCGTACGAGCTGCAAACGCAGAAACACTCTCTTTTTGGAGAACTTTCCCGCAGTTTGTGCGTCAGCTCTGCTTCAAATCAACTTATTAGGTTACCTACGAGTAGTAGTCCCATTCGGACTCACCACAGCGTTCAATTCTGCCAATTAGACGGTCCACGGGGTCCTCGGTCCCGGAGACATTGCAGTTTTATCACATCTGTAAGAGACATGTCTCACCCCCACCCTGCACACACACATACACACACCCACACACACTGTCTACACAACATAGTATTGCCTTTACTCTCCAGGTTGATTGTATTTGGATATTTAGATTACTCACCAAAGAAATATGAAGTAAGACAAAAAAGGATGTTGTTGGATGTTCCGCTTTAATTTGCATCAAATTCTTTCCCCGTTAGGTTTTCCTCACTTCATTCCATGTTTTAGCCGTTTACCCTTCCGCTTGCCCTCTTCTCACCTCTCCTACCAACTGGACCATGAACTTGATCTTCCATAACATCACAAAAACAAAGGAACATGTGAACATGCATGTGACCGCACTTATCCGGCACTGAGCACGTCTTTGAAAAGTCTTGGCTACACACACACTCACACACACTCACACATTCAAACACATATATGGATCGAAAGTGCGGTACATGGAAGTCTTTCTCACATATTTATAGCATAGAAATGAAACAGAAGTAGAACAGACATTGAGCAGTTTTTTGCTTGGTCATTCGAATCGTACAAAAGAAAATGCCAGTCGTTACTTGTTGTGGTGGCAACAGGTTTCAGAGGGGCTGTGACGTGTAGTCGCAGCTCGGGGTGAAGTGAGAATTAGACGTAGCTCTGAAGATGTATGTCAGGCTAGTTAGCTAAGTGGCTTGTTCTTCTCCGGAGCGGTGGGGAATGACAGCCAGCTGTTTGTATCAGCTAGCTATAGCTAGCGGACAGCCATGTTTTAATAGGGTGACCAGACGTCTTCTTTTTCTCGGACATGTCCTCTTTTTGACACCTAAAAAATGCGCCCGGCAGGGATTACAAAAACGTCTGGGATTTTGCTTCGTCGAATATTTGTGTTTCTCTGGGTCTTTCACAAACTAGTTATTACAACCTTACAAGTTTTGGAAATGGTATCTCCCTTACGTTCCACCTTCTTGCGCGAGCTCTGACTGTAGAGAGAGATCAGTCATTGGTAGACCGATCTCAGATATTCGGTCTACCAATATTCATTAAATTTAATTAATTTTGAGTTGATATGCACACCATGTAACCTAAATAAATCTAATAAATGAAAGAATTCCTATATTTTGTGTTACACCAATTACATATAAATATCTTTGTTTTGTAATTGATTTATTTCAATGTATAAAACAATATTTAATTGAGTCACCTCTAAGAAGACTTGAATCGTTTTTTGTTTGTGGAACCTAAATAAATATAATAAATGAAAGTATTCCTACATTTTGTGTTACACACATTCAATATAAATATCTTTGTTTTGTAATTGATTTATTTCAATGTATCAAACAATATTTAATTGAGTCACCTCTAAGAAGACTTGAATCGTTTTTGTGAGTGCAACCTAAATAAATCTAATAAATGAAAGTATTCCTACATGTTGTGTTACACCCATGAAATATAAATATCTTCGTTTTGTAATTGATTTATTTCAATGTTTTAAATAATATTGAGTTACCTCTAAGAAGGGCTTGAATCGTTTTTTTGAGTGTAGAAATGGCCACTGCTCTGACCGTTCTGCTAGGTGGATTTGAATGGGATTGTCCCTTTTCTATTTCTACGGTCCAAACCAACCGTGGTTTATTGTCCTCCAAGCCCAAATGCATATTCTTGGGGTATGTATCTGTGACCGTACCTACTGTGTGCTCAGCTTTGCGTTGTCTAATGAGGGGCTTGACATATGGGGTGAGTTGTGGTCAGAGGAGCACAGAGGTCAGCTGAACACTCGAGGCGAGAAGAGATGACAATGTGGTAAAGCAAGTGCGCCGGTCAAGTCGAGTGCGGTGGGTGGAGGGCGTGGGCTTTCTGATTTTTAATCATAACAACACACTGCTAGCAGGTTACAGCGGTACATGTTCAAGCAAAACACACTACACTTAGCAATGTTTTGAGTGTCAAAGAAAGCCTGTCGGCTTCAAACATAGAAGTTGAAAATGCAACGCATTCTCACTCCCAACTCGTGTCACCCACGCTTGGTCAGTGGCTCTTTGTGTCTGCTAGCAACACGCTGAGACACACTGGGCTTTCAGCTAACTCCAATGTAATCCCATGAGCTTCAGATAACACAGAACTTTACCCAGGAGGCCGCAGTTTGTGTCTCATTTGAAACCGTTGTTGTTTTGTTGCTTAAAGCTAGACAAATAAAACTAAAAACAAAATAAATTTATAAAGGAAGTTTATCTTGGAAAGACACTATATATATCTAGAGAGTCATAGTTTGAAGCTTACGGCCACTGACCAAGGTCACACACATTTTATTACCCCAACCGTAAGGTCACTTATCAAGTAAAGAAAAACATATGTCCTCTAGACAATGCCTTGTTTGTTTATTTGAAAGATGGTTCTGAAGGTTGTTCTGAGAGGACAGGTCACAAGAGCTAGCTTTTTGCTTTTGTTCCCCAAACTACGCCTGCTTAGACTCATTAGCTGCTACTAGCATAGAATAGCAGAATCTCAGATAAGAATTTCCATTGGCCATGTCAAGATGGTTACCCACAAGTTGTGAAAACATGTGAAAACTCTTACGAGACTCGCTGCCCAATGACCTGTCCTAAACCTAACTATTCAAGGACAGTGTCCAACCATAACCATTCTAGGTCAATAGCTAATCTGAACCATTCAAGGTCAATGCCTAACTTAAACCATTTGAAGTCAAGGGATGCCTTAATCCAGTCCTAACTTCAGCCATCACACAATAATTTTGTAACTTGTGGGTTATCTTTTAGAAGTTGCATTGTAGATGCCAGCCCAGACTGTGTCAGTCTGAACGTTTGTCAGAATGCAATACATATGCAATTGTTTGCCTAGTTCTTTGTGATACAGCATCTCCCTCCGATCTCCCTCACAACAGAATGAAGGTGCACATAGTTTAGCTTGTGCTGTTCACAGTGTTTACAATGTACATTTAGAAAATTCAACAGTAACTCTTTCCGAGAGTACCCCGATCTCTCTGGATGAACCAGACTACATTGACAGCAGTTTTCATAGTTCTTTAAGAAGTATCAGTGTGGCTAAGCAAGTGTTTGAAATGACTACTTTTCAGTTTGAATATCTCTGAAACATCATGTTTCTTTCACTATCAAGTTCACTTCAGTGTAAACCCTCTTTCTGAAATAACTGGATAATTGTGAAAGGACATTGATATTGATGAACTTTTTACGAGAAAGTCCATAAATTCTCTGTGCTCCAGCACCATTACTGATGTGGATACAAACCACTCCACTACTCTTATCTCTTTGATTTGACTCTCCCCAAACAGGAAACCAAAAAAAGAAGTTAACAGTGTCTCATACCAAAGCACACACAATTAAGATATCAGGGGCCTATCAGATTATCTGGTGTTGTCAGGGTTACAGTGAGACACATGTGGACATGTAAACAGTATTGGAGGAGGATTATGTAACACAACAGTCAGGTTGTGGATTAGTACAACTTGAAGAAACGGATAGGGATTATTCAGTGAAGCAGCTTCACTTTGATGTCACATGAGGGAAACTCGTATGCACTCATCCTGGAAGATACTATACGTTGCTTGGTGTGCAAACTTGTACACGAGTTTGCAGTATTCACAGAGACTTTTTAGAGCCCTTCAGTAATTACAGTAAATCAAGCCTTTCCTGTCTACGTTTTTCACCCTGGAGAGCTCACATATGAAGGTGGCGTTTGAATGAACGCTAACTCAGCACATAAATGTATAATGTATGTCTGTGCCCCGAAGGAGAGCTCCTCTGGCTGGGCTCGAGTGCCCCTGAAGAGACGTTTGGCTCTGCTCATTAAGGAGTTGAACAGGGCATCTTTTCAACCAAATTACACGGCAGCATCAAGTGCTGCATAGGACAAAAAAAGAGAAAAAACAGTTTGAGAGTTGAATGATTAGTAAAGTTGTTGTTTTTTTACCAATGTCCTAATTGCTTCTGATTATGTCATTTTGGACATTTTATTCTGAAAGCAACTGCGAGAGGCTGCTCCCTTTCCAAGAATGCCCCATAGTCCTGTTCATTTAATGGCATGCAGAGGCTGCACGTCCTTCAAATCCCTTTCAGCGCAGTGTTTCCTAAAGTCACTGTGGTCAACCTTGCTTTCATGGCTGGCTTCAGTTCAGCGCCTTCTGGAGATGGCAGTAGTGAAGCGTGTGACTGTCATGGGAGACCCCTCCTTTCCGTCCCCTCCAACTTTGCTTATCCCCCATCACCTTCCTGTCTTTTACCTCCTCCCTCTTCTCTTCCCTTCCCTCCAACTCCTAGCCAGAGGATGCATGGTTCAGTGGGTGCCATCAGTCACTCCTTCTCTCCATCGTCCCTCCCCACCTCTTACCTCTCCCCAGATTTTCCAGACCCCTGCCGCACTAAGCTGAGCTTAAGAGTCAGCTGAGCTGATCAAAGAACCGTAGCCATGTAGTGGCTAACAAGAGGCGAGAGTTCCCAACAACACAGGACCTCCCAGGGGTTTACACCGGCATAGAGCTACTGTAACTAGAAGGGACATGGAGGAACCCGGCTGCTAGATGCGCCGTATGAGTTGTGTGGTATACTTATACAAATGCCTGTCTGGTTTTCTGGGAATTTGGACAGTTTACTCTCGCGATTCTACGTCTGCCGAGAAAGCCAACCTCCGTTACTAAGCATCCCCCTAGTGCAGGGAAGGCCCAGGTCTTTTTCCCACCAGTGCCTTCCCTCTCACCTCACCGCTCCCTCCCTTTCCATCTACCACCCTGCATGTCATGTCGACCCCTTCTAGTTTCCTCCGCATGTTCTGGCCCCCTATTATTACTCTAATTCGCCCTTGCAGGATTTCCCTCCTCTACCTCCTCGCTTTGTTACACATTTCTTCTTTTGTACTTAAAAAACTGCTCTCAGACTGTATACTGTAGTCCTGCTGTAAGCCGGTGATTGACCACAGCAGGGAGGAAACCAATCTTCGGCAACAGGCTTGGTCTTTTTCTTTGCTCGTAAATGTTTGTCACTTTGTGCTATACATTTTGCCTGTTGCTCAAAAGAGGGAAAAAGTTAAATTATATGTAATGATTTATTAATAATAACATTCCAGTGTGTCAGCGGGCATTCCCAAAATGCTGTCAATAAACTGTTGTTCTCTTAGCAAATGCAAACATTTAAAAAAAACTATAGCAAACAGTGCTAACAGATGATCATTACATTGATCCATCTGAAAAGTTATGTGAAGCGCATTTTAAATCCTGGTTACAGACAAGGCTCCCTGCCAACTTTGTAAAACACAACTGCCATAGAGTAGTCTTCAGTGACGGATGGTCAAAAGAGGCCCACGAGGCCTTGCCCCACCCAGCTTGAGCCACACAAGAAACAGTATATTAATATTATAAAAATGATATTAACTATATTTATAAATTAAACAAATTGTCAATATTTGTGTTTTGGAAATGTGTGTGGAAATGTGTGTGGATTTGGATGTGTGTGATTTATATTATACAAGATTTATATTTTATTATAAGATATTTATAATATTTATATTGTATATTTACATTAGATAGTATTGACATATCATATTATACTGAATATATATATATATATATATATATATATATATATATAAATACTGAATTGTACGAATAAGGTTATTATTATTATGTTAGTGTCGGAATAAATGTTAAATATTTAAGTAGAAATGTGTGTTTGATACTTTGTTTACATTGAGATGTTGGAATGTTTGCTAGAATTGATTGGATGGCCTACAACAAAACAACATTCCACCAGCCACCACTGGTAGTCTTACCACGAAGGAAAATCTAACGAGTCACGTTTACTCGGGAATGAGTGAGTTTTCTCATACAGAGTTAATGAGATCAAGCTACTTTTATCCACTGAGGAAGAGCAAGACATATGGATAAAGATAGTAAAAGTTAGTGAGTGGAGTTAAGTTATTATAATTATAAAAAAATCTTAAACGTTAAATACCGCTACGGGGAGCTGGACTTCAGGCGAGAGCTGCAGTACACCCTGAACGCACGGCTGACCATTCTAGAGACAGACAACCATTCACGCGTATAGTCACACCTATCTGTAGAGTCAGCAATGAACCTAAGCTGCATGTCTTTGGACTGTGGGAGGAAGCCAACGCTGACGTGAGGAGAATATGCAAACCCCACACAGAAGGGCCTAAACCCGCTGGCGGGTTCCTAGAGCACTGTATCAACTTGTTGCCCTGCAAATCTCAATATGAAAGACACAGGGATATAAATATGAACGATTATTGTAGATTAGTCGTGTATTGTCAGGGTGATTGGGTGATATCCAAGATGTGAAGTGTAAATTGCTCCGTTAAAAAAAGGACATGGTTTGTAGGAAATAATTTTGTTCCATGGTGTGAATTGTATCAACGTAAGGGTTACTGGATTTCACGCTCATTGAAAAATACGTACTATTTTTGCCTCTCTACTTCTATTCATCCCCTTTATCCACAGTACAAAAAAGTTATCCAGTTTATGCTTTGTCTTTGTATTCTGTTGTCATTCCCTTCCTGTCCTCTTGCCACCTTATTATGCATACCCCCCCCACACACACACACACACACACACACACACGCCACACCCCCAACCCCCTTGTACCAAATCTCTTGCACCTGCATGTCCAGGCTCTATCCGGTTCCCCGAATTCCTGAAAGCACTGTGCTGATCTGACCCTTGAAGAAAGTCAGGGACATGAAGGGGAAAGGGGAAGGAGGGGGAAAGCCTTTTAGTGGTGCTGACGCGCTGGTGGAAGTGGGGTGGGCTCCTCTTGTGAGTGCGCATTTATCTGGAGACGGAAAGAGCTTTATTGTGGCCTACGGTTAACCCAGGGCTCTGGAAAGGGACTGCTTTCACTGGGGTTAGCCTTTCTGGTGTGGAGTAGGGCATCTGGGTTCCTCTGTGGTACTGCTGCCACTCACCCTTGATGGATTTCGGGAGAATATATGCTGGGTTTCAATCCAATTGTTGATTGTCATACCAATTTGAATTGCATCAAACTTAGAAAACGGAATGGCAACTGCTACTTTTATAGAAATTCTTTCTAATTTCTTCTGAAGAATTGATACAGAATGATACATAGCTTGATTGGTAAAACAAATGAAAAGGTAGATCTGGAAGAATAAAATAAGTGAATTTTCTGATCGTTTTGCAAAAAGCAAAAAAAGAAAATGTGATCTTTGTATTAAAAGTTCTGTCTGTGTATAGCACGCATGCCTCGCAATGTTAATCCCATCTTTGGTATATGGCACTATGATATATTAATTAGCTAATGAATGCTGGGGCGTAATCACGACACGCTTACAAGTACCTGCCAATATATATAGAAAGTAGCAAATTGTCCACCAAACTAATGTGTTAATTTTAATATTTCTTATAATCTGCATTATAAACTGAATTTAATTGAATAATAACCAATCTATGTACACATTTGAATGATATATTACACTTTTATTACACTTTTATTACACAAAATGATCTTAAATGGTGTTCCAAATCCGGGTCCGAAGGAGAATCGCTGCTTCTTACGGGTGGTGGCTCGACCAGATACTGGCTCGGCGGAAAGTCTGCCAATCACAGGTTTTGTAATTTGTGACCTTATTTTTGGAACATTTAAAAAGCTGAAAAGCGAAGTGACGCTGGGATGAGAGGGGTCTACACACGTTTCCCAGTCTCGACAAAAACTAGTACCAGGTTTAGCCACAACCCTCATTATCCACGCTTTGGCCGTTGAACTGTGTTTGACGTTGCACCAATAACCATGAAAACTACCAGTGACTTTAGGTGTTTTTATTGGACTAGAGCGACTAGACTCTTATTCTCATGTTTTTTTGTTGGAAAACAGCGTAAAAAGTTAAACGATAGTTGACATACGACTTGTCTATTTTTTTCTAATAATCAAAAAGGCCATTTATGTGATTCAGCCCTACTTTCGACATGCCCTGTATCGTGACTTTGTAGTTTCCGTAATTTTGGAAGCTCACATATCATCTGTGGACCTAATAAGAGAAGTCAAAAAGTCTGTGTTCCTGTGTGTGTCACAAGTCCTGGAAAAAAATCAACAAAGAAGAGGATGGCAGCTCAGGATGACCTTCACCTTCCAATCTGAGAGGAATTCTCTCGAGTGATATTGTTTTGGTGCCTGGGTATGGTCATTCTGCAGTGTGTGTGTGTGTGTGTGTGTGTGTGTGTGTGTGTGTATACTGTACGTGAGCCCAACATCAACAGACAGGCAGTGGGAGGTAGAAGGGCAGTAGGCCTGAGGGTGAACAGCTAAGGGGTGACTATAGAGAGATTATAAGGGAATGTGAGACATAATCCACTGTTATACAGCAGTCCCTCTGAGTCTACACTCGCCGAGAGAAAGCATAGAAAAGAAGAGCATTCCACCCAACCTCTCGCTGCACAGCACACGGACTAGGGACTACAGACGCCATTCTCCTGCCATCTGGCCTTAACCAAACACTGAACAGCCCCTCCACCCTGATCTGCCCCAGCCCACCTTCCCCACAACCCTCTTCACCTTCCCCATCTTTCACCTCCTCCTCAGCTCTCCTCCACTTCACCATAATGCCACAAGCACAGTATTACCCTTACCTATAATGCATAGAATTGAAAGTCCCCAGTTGTTGTTTTTCCGCCTGTTATATCTGTTATATCAATCAACTTTTATGCCATTAATGTGCTGGAGAATTCTAGTGTAGTATATAAAGGAAATAGACTTTATTTAGTTAGAGCACTATGGGCTAAATGAACTTCCCCCCTCAGTCTTGATCTCCATTTCCCACATTACAGGAGCAAAGTAGGATGAATTCCTCACCGCTCATGTTCAAATATGTGCCACTTGCCTTAAATCAGCACGTTTTCCCACATCCACCAAGCCTCAGTCAAGGACTCTGTGTTATGTGCCGGATGTAAACATTCAGGTGTTCAGTGGAACTTCCTAAGACCTCTTAGACTAAGACTTCTTAGTCCAGTTTGTTAGTATTGTCGTTGAAGCGTAACCTCCCTCCCTCTAGTTCCCTCTGAGGTAAACACTAAAGCTGATGCGGAAATGCCTTACAACTTGCATTCTATCTACTGACCAGCAGGGGGCGACCCCTCTGGTTGCAAACATAATATGTATAGAAGTATATAAGAAAATAACTACTTCTCACTTGATATATTTCCTCAGTAAACATTGAGAACATGACTTTATGGTCTCAATCTCTAGTTTCAAGTCTAGTCTTCTTCAATACAGCAGGATGTTCATCTAGTGCAGGGTTTACCAATCCTTTTGACACCGAGAGCTACTTCAAGGGTACAAAATAATCCGAAGGGCTACTTGTTTGATATAAACTTCCCGAGGAAAATTGGTTTGCATAAATCACCTTTTAATAATGAGCTGCCACACGACATCAATGTTAACTATTTTTAGAACATGCCTTGCGGGTGACTCTGCGATCGACCAGGTGCCCGCGGGCACCGTGTTGGCTACCTCTGATCTAGTGAATGATGGTCCATTTAGAGTCAGACCATAAAGCAGAGTATGCTTTAGGGTGGTGCTACTGGGATGGACTGATACTGCTGCTACCAGAGCAGTATACATCTCTACATCACTCCTCCGAATTCCAAATATTGTAACTTCGGTTCATTGCGAAAGAAATCAACAGGTCGATGGCTGTTTTCCAAGACTCTTAAAGCTTCATAAAAGCAGTCCTCGAACCAATAGGTGATGATGAATATGTCCACTTCTTATATTCAGTCCATGGTTGAGAGGCAATCGAAATGATCCAGATCTCGAATATCTCGTATAGCAACTTTAACTCATGAGTAAGTGTAAGGCATCTCTATGCTGCAAGTGACAAGTTGTTAACACTGTCTGGGTAACATTTAGCCCACTGTTTGGATACCCATGTGTACAGAACCTTTCTCACACTCTTTGCCACCTTTTTATTGACTGCTATTCCAAAAATGTGTCATGTACCTGCTGTCTCGTGAAGGAGAATCTCCCCCTCGCTGTCTTGTTCACTTCCACTTTTCCCACCAAATGCATGCACAAAATACCTTGTTCCTCTCATGCAACGTTCTGTTGTCGGTCCTCTGTGCTAAAGAAAAATTCCCAACCCTGGACCAACTTTATTCTCCCATCTGCCTCGCTGTAAGTGGGTGGCAGTGAGCCAAGCCGTAACAACCAGAGGAGACGTCTTCATCTTGAATAGGACAAAAGGGCCTCAAAGAATCACAGCTGTTCACCCGGGGGCTTGTGCCTTCGGGCTGAGAGCTGGAGATTTGGGGAGGACAGTACAGGTATCAGAGAAACGGGGAGCGGAGGTTCCTGAAAGGACTAGCCGATCAACATCAACCCTCCCCTAGCACTGTCAATAGCGCTCTTCTCACGGGCCAACATTGCAAACACTTCGGTACTTAACATATTAACCTTCCACACTGTGACTGAAGGCAGGACCTCTACTCTGCATTAGGATCATTTTTCTTCATCCTATTTTACGAGAGCCAATAAAAACGTCATTCAGGCCATTAATGCTGTTTATTCAGGCCCATTAGCTCCTCCACACAGCGCTAAACTAACATTCTTTAGAAACATAACTTTAACTAGATCCTCTTGTAGGCTACTGCTGTGTAACACTCTCTCATAAATGCACAATCACCTAATCCAAATGTTAAACTAACATTTACGTTTTAAAACAACACTGTTAGCTATCATCTTTCTCCGCCAGGTGTGTCTGCAACAACCACTTCTGTAAGGTTTGATACAAGTCCAGACGTATCTCGACCACGAGCGTATCAGGCACACGTTTCACACGCAAGGCTCACGAAACAGAAACGTTCCCAACTTTATCAATGCAGCTTCATGTTGAATGGGCAACGCTTCTTCCGATCAGAAACAGTCAGTCCTGCTTTGTGTTTAGTTCTGTTAGCTGTTAGCTCTGTTAGCTTAACGCACCGTTGGACTCCCAGTGGCTCTCCTCATAACGACGTAAAAGGGCGCGTTAACTTGAAGTCAGAGCATGGTTAAATGTGTCGTATGCTAAGCTATAGTTGGAGCTTACATACATTCAATTGTCCTGCCCAGGCATGCAAATAAAGCTAGAAATAATGGGTCATGCGTAGTGGAAACAAGAGTCCAAACTAAAGCAGTTTGTCATTTGTGAAGAGCAGTAGAGAGCCAGAAGTCAATGATGGATATATACTGTATGTTTTCACAAAGTGTGAATCACTGCAATCACGAGGGCACACAGTCATAAATGAGCACAACAAATATTATTGATCCACCGGTATGCAAGATTAGCCGTGGACAGACGTACAGAAAGACACGGAACGCACACATGTGCACGCACACGTCCAAATATATAATCTCTTAGCTGAGATAACAAATCCATATCAGTAATGTTTCAAAGCTCCTAGAAAACAGGATTATTTTATGAGCGACAGACTTCACTCTCAAAATAGTAGTACATTATTATTTACACATTTGCTTCAAAGGTTTTACAGCACACAACACTTCAACATAATAATATTAAGAAAAAAGCGGTTGAAACATAAAGTTATATCGTAAATAATTGAACAGTGTAAACTACCAGCTGCCATCCAGGTAGAATGTAAATCCATTAAACTATTATATGTTTTATAAAATAGTTGCCAGTATTGTTAGTTTGTAATAATTGTCTTTCCTTCGTTGCTATACATGCGCCGGACCTCTGCTTCCCTCTCAGCTGTGGTCCCATGCCCAGGCCGGCACGGCTGTGATCCCAGTCCTACAGGAGAATAAGGAGACAGTTCATGGCGGAGCTGAAGTCATCGGCCAGGCATCCGTCAGAACAGCCACAAAAACAATGGACCCCTCTGTCCCACTAACACAAGGTTGGTTTTAGACGAGAGGCAGAACAGCGCTGAGATGGACCGGCAGCAGCAATGGAACTGACAGCTACAGTTTGACCTCGCCTTGTACTGTAATGCCTCACAGTCCTCCGGAGGGAGAGGGGAGCCTGTTTGATTAATATTAGGGTCATCACCTCAAGTCAATTTGGTAGAAATTCCCCTTGAAACTGATTTATTCTGGGCCTGAAATACCCAATTACAGTAATTCAGTGTCTGTGAAATTATTTTTCTGTCAGCACACGCGGAACACACGGCACACACAGCTCCCACGGGGTTTAGCGAGGGGTTTCCAGAGATAAGTGAAAGGCCGATATTGAAAGTGTCAGCCGAAAGCAGTCGGACAATAAAGGAAAAGTTTCCTTTCTGCATGTGCCGCCGCCGGGAGCGCCGAGGCAGCGGTCATGTCAGTCCTCGGTCGCCTGCTGTTTCATTCTCCTCTCTCCGGAGTCACAGTCACAGTTAATCTCGGCTCGGCACCCCACTGTGCTTGACCCCAACCTGCCACCTCCGTCTCCATGACCACAGTGTCGCTGTGGAAACAAGGGCCGACCATATATACACACACACATATACACACACACACACACACACACACACACACACAGGCCCGTGGCGATGCTCTCGCACAGTTTTGTGGTGTTTTAAAGAACGTTTGATACGATGTGGAAAAAGTGTTGAAATGCGGCGCGGCTGTAGGCCGAACAGTCAGAGCTGGCTGTACCAATCGCGGACTACACTTCTGTTGTCTACTGTACTCTCAAGCAGCCCCCCCCCCCCCCCCCCCAGCCAACCCCCTCTTTCTCCCACTCTCTTCTGGAGAAACAATGGTCAAATCCTTTGGTCACAAATACACAGAAAAACAAAGCGTCCTATGTGTGTTTTTCTCTCCCTCTTTCAATCAAACAAGAGTAAGACGATACAAAGAAGGCACTGACAGTACACCACACACACACACACACACACACACACACACACACACACACACACACACTGCAGCGAGCAGAGGGATCCTGTTCATGTATTCTGCCGCTTTAGGAGTTTGGGAGTTGGTTTATGCATGACAGCGAGAGTCCATCTGCCCGTCACATTAATCACACTACAACCTCGATTGAACTTAAATTGCCCGTCCTCTGACTTTCGGAAAACTCTTCGACAGGATCCTTTGTGCCAATAAATATGGATATATATGTGAATATCTGTATTTACGTGGACATTGTATGCATGTATGCATGGACGTGTAGGTGGATGAGTGGGTGTATATTTCCATTGCACTGCATGCGCTGCGGAGTGAAAGGGTCCTGCGTCAGCTCTGACTGCAGGGTGATTGAACAGAGTTGGAAGAATCTTTCACACACACACACACACACACACACACACGTGACACAGTCTGTATAGGAGTCTTCATACAAAGTGGGACTGTCAAATACTCTTCTCTTGGAGGACTGGACTACTACTGTGTTGTGGTTATCATTTGAGCTGCCATAATTGCACCCTATGTGTGTGTGTGTGTGTGTGTGTGTGTGTGTGTGTGTGTGTGTGTCTAGATGGCCTCTCTGTGATGGCATGACTTCATCCACATGCTAAACCTACACAGACATCCCTTCGCATACGTCACAGCTGCCTACACCAATTCCACAACAGCCAGAACAGGCATTTAAAAAGGGACCATGTTTGCTAATGAACAGATGCAGATGTTGAATCATGCTTTTATTTATTTCCATCGACACCTTTGGTTTCCAAATACTTGATACTAAAGCAGCAATAATCCATATAATTATAGCAACAACGTTATACCCAGTCCCTTTGTGGTGCTGAGGAAACTGAATCTGCAGCTCCCCTCGGTTTTATGGGGATTTACAGTGAGATTCAGCTCATGGTTTAGCTTTCTGGCTCACAACTTTACTATTTTAGTTCACTCTCACAGCTCTAGTAATATTGCTCTAACAACCCACTGCGCACTACTCTGCAGCAAACAGCAGACGCAGTTGGAAGATATCTGTCGAGCACAGTGGAGCATTCAGCAGCCAAGGAGGGTCCTAGGAGTTGGTAGAGACCAAAGATAGAGGAAAAGAGGGAGTGAATATTAAACCCAAATTAAACCGGGGACACAAACCTGACTCCAAACTTGTTTGCAATATCAACTTAGTGTGAAAGTTCAATGTTGTTTTCCGCTGCCTCCAATTTGTCTCAAGCTGAGGGACACCGTCACACATGTGTGATATTAACATCACTGGATATTCGTCGCTCGCTCACTTCCATTCTTTGTGAGTGAAGGGGTGGAAAAAACAACATTTTCTTCTGGTGGCAAAGTTCATTTGCATCTTCACATCAAGTGGAGTTCAGCTTTATTGGACTTAAACTGGCAAAGTTGCCACAACTGTGATATATAAACAGAACTGGATACACTGGTGGGAGGCGGGACACTAGTTGCTCCTATAGAAGTTGCTCTCATGAAACCAATAATGTTCAATTTTCAAGTATAAAAATATCCGAATCTCCCGCATTCACGGAGGCCCGAAGGTCAAGCGTACCAGCGTTTCCTTTAACCCCGCCCCCCAGCCCTCGTTATTTGACTCATTCACATTAATATAAGAAGGGAAATAATTCTGGATTTGGCTATTAGTGCATTTTTACAACTTTTCATGTCATTAAGATATACACCTTAAAACAAAAAAAATCCCAATGGAATTCTAAGGGATAAAGTTGTTTTTAGGCCCAATGGATCCACACGACAAGAAGAACCAGAAGTTATAATTCTACGGTTCGTCCTCTATGTCAAATTAGCTTTGCAACCCCCCACTCTTCCTTGGGGGTTGGCCACAACAAAAAACAAAGACAGGTGTGGGGTTGGGCCCACTTGGCCCTGCCAACATTCAATACAAATATATATGTATGACCTTTGCCCTTAAGCCTCTTAACATTCTAATATTCAAATAGAACTGACCGGAAATGAAAAAAAAAAGAAATACTGGTAGAAATACTCACAATTCATGTCCTCTCTGAGACCATAGCCTGTGGCCATGTCTCACAAATAGACATAGCATTTTTGAAGGGGTCACAAGCTAATGAAGATGGGAACAACAGAGACTGCAGACTAATGTAGCTTACCTTTACCCACCTTGAAGGATTTTTTTGTATTTTTAAGGAGCTCCCCTTTGAATTCAATCCTATTCAAGATTCTTGTGATTACTTTTACTCTGCATGGTTGGGCGCCTGCTGATATGAGAGAGCCACGGCGGCCCCGTCAAGGTTTGTTGATTGTACCTTGCTTCCGGCGTAACACTGAAGGAAAGTTTATCTATCACTCCCCTCGGACCGAAGATCTGTGAACACGCAACCTTCCTGCTTCAACATGATTTGTTTAGCTGTATTTAATTTAATATGTTGTTATACTGATATTCTATCATGTGTCTTATAATGTGAAGCCCTTTTTTAAATCTGCTCTAGAAATGTGCTTTTCAAATAAAACAAAGTATCATCAGCAAAACATTTAAAACAAAATAATAATTATATATATATATATATATATATATATATTACTGGAATTGAAGCATTAAAATATATGTATAATAAGTATGTGTATGTACATTTATCAGGTGTTTGAACTGATTATATTCCTTATCCTAAAATAACTAGTAACTATAGCTGTCAATTAAATGTAGTGAGTAAATTAAGAGATATTTCCCTGTTAAATATAGTGAAGCTAACAAGTACAAGTATCTGAATCATGTCGACTGAGGCTCTGTCGGCACAAGCTGAGGCTTCAGATTGAGAGAACTGGTAACTGGTATCTTTTGTGAAGAGCAAAAAAAAAAATACAAATCAAAATTTAATGAACAGCAGCATCCACAGAGAAAACAGATACATCAGTGAGGGCCTTAACTTCAAACTATTCTTTTTTTCCCAAGCAGGCCCTGAGATTTATAATGTGACAGTGCTGAAATGTGCTGAGCCTCCAAGGAAGTCGGGGAGAACAATGTGCTCCGCGGCTTTGAATTATTCAGGTTGAAATCAAATCACAGCAGGACTTCCCCCTCCGAAATCTTGAAGCTCACCACCTGAGGATTGCTCTTCAAAAGTGAATTTGTTATGGTTTGTTTAAATGAGCGGCGCGATTACCGAGCGGCGCTTCCATCCTGACACCCGGTGTCGGCTTGGAGTACTGCATCATGTTGTTGCTTCTTTTAAATGAATGAAAACTCACCGGTGTAGAAAACATCACTTTTATTTTGTATTTTTTCACAAGGTTGATCAGAGTTTTTCCTCAACAGAAAGGTTCTGTTCACACACACACACACACACACACACACACACACACACACACACACACACACACACACACACACACACACACACACACTCCCTCACATCCCCCCTGCCCCTTTGGCCTTCGTTTGGTTCCAGAACACGTCATCACAAACAAAAATAAAATACGGAGAATCCAAACGGATAGATTAAAAAAAGTCTACGCCCGAAACAAAAAGGTGGTTCCAGTGATTCGGGCACTCTAGCAGATTGTCAGTTTGATTGTCGAGCAGTCATGTGATGAATTTAGTGATGTCTGCGGTGAAACGGCATTCAACTAACT
The DNA here is from genome assembly GCA_036178185.1 of Liparis tanakae. Classification (NCBI taxonomy): domain Eukaryota; kingdom Metazoa; phylum Chordata; class Actinopteri; order Perciformes; family Liparidae; genus Liparis; species Liparis tanakae. The sequence continues at coordinate 18,232,720 of CM070109.1, read as the reverse complement.
CAACTTTTCATTCATCCGGCCGCCCACAGAGAAGTAGAAAATAGTAGGAAAGTAGACACCATCAGAGGCGCTGGTTGGATCACAGCTCCTGATGGTCTTTCTCAGAGTCTGAGTCCGTTGTTGCGTCGGCTTCGTCTCTTTTGGAGTCCTTCTTGGTGGCAACTTTTACCATCTTTGCATCCTTTTTGACCGCATGCTTGGCTGGCGTTTTAACCGTCTGTTTCCCATCTTTTTTAGCAGCCGGTTTTACTTTGTCTGCCGCCTTGGCCTTGGCTTTCTTGTCTTTCTTGTCTTTGGCTTTGACGCCTGCTTTCGTTTTGACGACCGGCTTTGCCTCCGCTTCGTCCTTTGCCGTGTCGGCTGGTCCGTCGGCCTGCGCCTCCACTGCTGCGTCCAGCTTCTGCTCCGCTGGTTTGTCGTCTTGCTTGCCGTCGGCTTTTCCGGGGACAGCCTGTGCGGGAAGTTCGGCCGCTGGCGGTTTGGGCTCGGAGGGGACGCTCGCCTCGTTTTTAATGAACTCCGTGTTTACAGGGGTAGCAAACATCTTCAGCATATCCTGAGCTTGGATTCTCTCCTGCGGTTCCGGAAACAAAGCATTTGAGGGAAAGAAAGGATAAACAATTAGCCAATTATGGCTGAAAATGTGATGACCAAAAACTCAATTCATATTAGATTGGATTCACGATAAGGATGTTTGGAGAAAATTAGCCACTGGCTCCTGTGAAAATGATAGTTCCATTAAGATATGACGGTTTAAATGAGGGTACACATTATTTATGAATGGCCTCTTTTAGTTATGAACGATGAAAAGAATAGTACAAACTCAATACTATTTTATTGCTGCCGTTGTCACAATTTCACTTTCAAGAGTTTTAATTTTTAATGTTCCTCTTACAGCACATAAATACATTTCAAATTGAATTGAACTGTATTGCAAAACAATCTGTAAAATGATTTGATTTCATACACTAACAGATGCTTCTGCTATAAGAAAGTGCTATTGCAGAGCTAGTTGTGCTGATGTTGGTCTGCAAGGACGGTGCGTACCTTTTCCTCGTGAGCAGGATCCAGGGTGAACCACAGCGCCACAGCGCACCTCTGGCCTCTGGTGACGGATCTGACGCCATGGGGGTTTTCCTGCCCGGCTCCGAACCCGATCACGCGGCCGCACTGTGGCCGCACCTCGGCCTGAAGAAGCATGAAAATATAGAAACATGCATTATACAGCTAACATGGCTAACATCTTACAAGGCTAATACAGCTAACATAGCTAACATCTTACAAGGCTAATACAGCTAACATAGCTAACAGCTACCGAGCTAATACAGCTAACATAGCTAACAGCTACAGGGCTAATACAGCTAATATAGCTAACAGCGTACAGGGCTAATACAGCTAACATAGCTAACAGCTTACAGGTATAATACAGCTAACATAGCTAACAACTTACATATTTAATACAGCTACAGGGCTAATACAGCTAACATAGCTAACAAATTACATATTTAATACAGCTACAGGGCTAATACAGCTAACATAGCTAACAGTTTACAGGTCTAATACAGCTACAGGGCTAATACAGCTAACATAGCTAACAGCTACAGGGCTAATACAGCTAACATAGCGAACAGCTTACAGGTCTAATACAGCTACAGGGCTAATACAGCTAACATAGCTAACAGCTACAGGGCTAATACAGCTAACATAGCGAACAGCTTACAGGTCTAATACAGCTACAGGGCTAATACAGCTAACATAGCTAACAGCTACAGGGCTAATACAGCTAACATAGCGAACAGCTTACAGGTCTAATACAGCTACAGGGCTAATACAGCTAACATAGCTAACAGCTTAAAAGGGCTGAAACAGCCAATACAGATACAAGCAAACAAAACTAAACCCAGGACTGACCGCTTCTGTTAGGAGGAAGTTTTAAACAGTCAACGTACAGCGTTACACAATGAACTGCAGTTAAGCTGCTTGGAGCAGCTGCAGATAGCTGAAGAAATAAAAACTGTTGTGTAAAACATGCTTGTGGTTTATTCGAGCAGCAGATGTGGTTTGTATTCATTCAATGAATCAAATATTACAGCAGCGGAGGTTGCAAAAAAACCACCTAGCGGAGATAGGTACTCTTCTGATTAGACCTTTCTTTTGTTTTGTATCTATACATGCAGCACAGGTTGAAAAAAAGACATTAAAAAAGAAAAGCTCAATAGTTACCGTGACTGTTTTCGCGTCCAACTCGGTGAAAATGAATTCTCCTCCCTCAAAGTCATTGTTTAGATAAAGGATGGCACTGCAAGGGAGGAGACATCGGGATGTTACGTTAGTGCTGGTCATTAGGGTTGTCTGGTCAAAGGGTAGACTCTGTACTGTGTGTGTTTGTGTGTGTGTGTGTGTGTGTGTGTGTGCGTGCGTTCACCTGAAGTCTCTGTGTGTGTATGCAGGAGGTTCCTTTACACACTCGTTAAGCTCGGAGACCAGCAGACAGTTGTCCACGTGAACAGGGTGACTCAGGTCCTCACGGTCCTTCTGCTTCTCTGAAGAAAAAGAAAATGTGCAAAGGAGAAGTTAGAGCATTTCAGATTGTGATCGTACAACTTAAACCCTCGAGATGCTTTTCAGCCAGCGTGGACTACGCTCTCATCAACCTGGCTCCCCGTTTGCAGCAGCAGCAGAGAGAAATGTTCTGATAAACCCACTTCAACTCCATCTGACCGGCAACACACAGCAGATAAAGGTAGAGAGCCATGGGGGAACATAATGGAGCATTTATAGCAGCTTTAGAACAAAATGTTTTCTTGGGGAGTTGGTTTATATACCAATAAACTAGAGTCATTGCCTTGCAGCTAGTAGAATGCTCCATGTCTGTTCAAAAATATGACATCAAATCATTTCATCCCATTAGACATTTGTCCGGAAATGTCAAACTTAGCGTAGGCCTATAATAATGAGTTGTGGCCGAAAAACGATTTTGTGAGGTCCTTGAACTCTGACCACAAAATTCGAAATGGACGCTTGTTCCAAATTTCATGAGATATTGGGTTTACGAGAATGAGACAAATGTGCGGACAAACAGAGAGACAACAAACATAGCACTTCTGGCCACAGCTGTGGCCCTCACATAAGAAAGTAAAACAAAGTACTTTTCAATGGATATTCATCAGGTCAACAGTGCTACGTATTTTACGAATGATATAAGCTGATGGTAAATGGCTAAGCGCCAGTGTTGGTTATGGGTGTAATTCGGCCATTGTCAACATGTCAAAACCACAGCAACTTTGTTGTGATGTCAGCACTTTGTTTTGCTGCCCTTTAGTGGCCGAATGTAATTAATGCAGCTTCAAGCTTTTAAGTCTACCATGTGGACCACTTCTTTGCAGCTTTGCAACTAATGATTAGTAGCAACTCGATGAAGGTAACATCCTCAACCTCATACAAACAGGATTTCTTGAGAAATAGAAATCACAAAAAATGTAAAGTTATCCTGGACAATTGAGGTAGTTATTGAAAACCGTTTCTACTGAATGTAAGACTGTACTCGTTCTGTTGACGGCTCTGACGAACCAACCGACCGAAACCGACCGGGGATAAAAGACCCGACCTCAGACTTACCGTTGATGGCGGAGCGACAGACCAGGTGTGAGTAGGAGAAGTAGAGCGGGGCGTCCAGACGGAAGTACGACTCCACAACCTTCTTCACCTTCTCGCTGAGGTCGAAGAACAGACGGGCGCTCTTCAGCGGAACGGTCCCCTCCTGGCCGAGCTGTGGGAGGCGGAGACACCGTTTAACGGCAGAAACAGGGACAAAACTAACGTTGCTTACTATTGCTACGCTTGAAAAAGACGCTGGTCGGGGCCTACTGACCTTCACGGCCTTCAGGACGGTGACCCCCTGGAACATCTCACTGGGCGAGTGGGGGGATGGTCGCCCGCTGTAACCGTCACCTTTCAGAGCAGCCGTCTGGGAAATGTGAACGACATGGACAACTCGTCAAACGAGAACCAAAACACAGAGATGAGACAAACAGGCATCAGGAAACATGAAAGTACTTTATTTATTTATGTGAAAATAAATAAATAAATAAATAAAGGCAAACCGTTTACCGTATAATGTAAAAATCTGATATTAACACCAACACTATATAGAAGTGTAACTTAAATTACGAGGTATAACAATTACAGTATGTGTTAATGATGTTTATGTCAAACAAATTGTTATTATTAATTATAAATGTTACTTCTTTGTGTGGTACAAACTGTAAGAGAACCGTAATCCCTTTGTTAAAGTCAGTGGGACTAACGCTAATATTTACACATCCACACAGAGGACAAAGAGGACTTTTCCTCTCTTTTAGCTCTGCTTTTGGTTTTCACCGACGCCGCTGCGTGTCATTCTGTCCGTCTCGTTGCATCACCGAAGCAAGCCAATATCTCACTCACATTGGAGAGGCTGTGCAGCTCCCTGCACTCGTCCTCGCTAATCACGCCGTCCAGCAGCACCCGCTGAGAGCCGTTCAGCTGGTTGGCCGTCATGGTCACCTTGATGTTGTCGTGCAACAGAGCGCCACCTCGAGGAAAAGATGGACGCAGGGTCAAGGAGAGTAAAAAATATGTTTTTTCTGCAGTCTGTTTGAGCGATCAGTGGCGCGTGGTCTCAAGTGCGTTCAGTGCGTTTCACACTCAACTTCTGAGAGTTAAAAGGCGCATAATCAGGGAGCAAAGTAAGGTTTACGGTGTCATCTCCAATTCCCTTTAAAGTTATATTTAAAGTGCAGATTTTAAAAGTCTTTTTGAAATAACTTGTGACTTTATCGCCCTGGAAAGTTATTGGAAATGTTCTGATCCCACCACCACTGGGGCACTACAAAGAATATGCTATCATTAATACAATATTATCAGTGCAGTCTGATTTTTATCTGACACCGATTTAAACACAATAAAAAGACAAACAAAAAGAATGTTATGAGTGAAGCTTCAAAGCGTTTGGATTCCGTGCAGTCCTAGAATGCATCGTCTCATATTGATCAGTTTCACGTTGCGTTCACTGACTTCTGTCGCTGTCTGTTAAAGGAATTCCTGTTGCCGTGGCATATTGTGAAGGGACGGGCATGTGGGGTTCTGTCTCTTCTGTCCCCTCAACAACTCCTTTTGATTTTATATGAGCATGTGCACCGATCAATGGACGTTGAATATGACCAGTAAATGAGCAAAGGTTTGCGAACCTTTGAATTTCCCCAGGTACTGTATTTAAGGGTTTTACTGTTGTCTGCTTAAAATATGAAAGATGACATCACTATGAAAAGTCACAATTTGGAACAAATGCACCATCTGGCATCCTGTAATCCTTGTAATATTCACCTTCCTGCGGCGCTATGACCATGGCCATATCCGAAGAGTCCTTCTTCTTCTCCTCGACCATCGTCTCAATCTCCTTCATGAGGTTTCCTATCTCCTCCGTGATCCTCGCCGTCGTCTCTCTGTCGGCCCTGAGATGCACAGATAGGTGGGAATGACAGAGGCCATGACATCACTTCCACAGGAAACGTATCCTTGCGCTACGCAAAGGTGTGTGTGTGTGTGTGTGTGTGTGTGTGTGAGGCGGTCGCTTCAATCTTACTTCTGCTTGTCTCTCAGCTTCTTAGGCATGACATCTTCAGGTGTCCATGTGTCCTGAATGCCAAGTGACAGTAAAAGGCACCAGTCAGATACCGCCCTGCATGAGGCCGCTGCATCCACTGGGCAAAAGGTGATCGATAACAAATTACTTGTTCACTTACTGGATCTACAAAGGTGATCCCGAAGGCTTCGTATCCAAAGTAGAGCAGCTCTTTTTCCAATATGGACTGCTGAATGTGCTGCTTCACCACCTGCAGGGGAAAACAAAAAAATACAAAAAAAAAATCAATTGAAACTGGATTGCATGTGTTGAAACACAGTTTACTAAATAGCCCCATAAGATATGTCCAGAAGGTACCCTGTTGGATTGAAGACGACGGGGTATTTACTGATCTCTGGTTTTGAGCGGCCTCTAGTGGTGACCAGCAGAACACAAGCGCTCATTAAACAGAAAGAGGCTTAGAAGTTTAGAAGAATAGAATAGAAATATACTTTATTAATCCCCAAGGGGAAATTTGTTGAGACAGTAGCACCGATAAACTAAACACAATAAAATATAAATATAAGAAAGAAAGAAAGTGAGTATGCAAAGTGAAATATAAAATACAAAATAAAATAAAATATATATGTATATATACACAACATATATGTAAATACAGCAATGTAAAATTAAATTAAATACATATATATATACATTGAAATACAGAGAACTGCTACTCAGACTGCATCATAACACCTTCTATTCTCTGTATTCATGCATATATATTTCGACCGCAGAGACCATTAAGTTAAGAATGTCAGAAATGAATCCCAAAAAAGGTAGGGATTCCTTCCGGGGTTCAGGAGTCACTTCTGTAATAGTAAAATCGTAAGATAGGACCAGTAGCTAGAATATATTGTTCTGTGATAACCCTCCAGGTCCCTACAAATAAGACAAATTAATGGTAAAGCAATTTTCTTTGCATTTCCAATTCATTTTTTCAGGATCACACACAACGACACCCTTGGGAGTGTTTGTTATTAAAATGAGCGATGGGCTGAAGAGCCAGAAATCAGCGTTACATCGATCAACAACCCCATTAAGCCACCTGGGGCAGTAACAGAATCTTTGGAAAGGCAGCAAACAGTTTATGTGCTTTTAGATCACTATCAGTGCTTTTCTTTGAACGCCTCTCTTGTATCCTTGAGTGCTTATCTTTCTCTCATCACATGTAGTGTGGTCTGATTTACTGCCGGTCATTATGGATTTTTTTTTAAAAGGCACTCGCAAGACGCTTGGCATCAAAAGCCTCAGGCAGGCGGAGTAGAGTGAGTCGTACCTGTCTGGCCACTATATCTTTTGCTTTGTCTTCGCCCAGCACGGCAGAATAATAGGCCAGGTTCTGGTTCATCACCTCGTCGCCGGGGTGGAACAGCAGGAAGGTCTTGGTGCACTCTATGGCCTGCTCGTACTTCTCACCTGGACAGAGGGGACGGAGAGAGGAGAGGGATTGAACATCAGGCTTTATTGAAAAAGACTTTAAACTACAGTTTGAGACCATGAACTCATGTGTACAATGTTTACTGAGGGAATAAATCCAAGATAGAAGTAAGAGTCAATTTCTCAGAGTTGTTTTTGCAACCGGATGGATCGCCCCCTGATGGCCAGTCGAGAGAATGCAAGGCATTACCGCCCCGAGATGCAGCGAGGCAGACGGTTTGGACTGGCAGTCGGATGAAATAATTGAGAATGATGGCGACTGCTGTTAAGCGACAGTTAGGAGGAGAATAAACAACATATTTCAGCTGCTGCTGCTTCAATTTGGACCATTCGTTTTCAAAACCTGTCCCCTGTGAGCCCTCCAACTGTATGTAACTGCAACATTATTCACTTTAATGAAAAGGAACATTATTTGGCTCCAGTAAGAAATGCAAGATGGCCAACGGGGGACGAGAACTGGCCTCTTCTGGGAGATTCTTCTGTGATAATAATTTGATTTTGCAGGAGAAAGTCAGAAATGTTCTACACAAAACAATATTCTTTGAGGTGATTAATGGCTCCTTGAGGGAAAATTAAGAAAATGTGTTCAACTAAGGTCAGAGATGAACCTCTATCGTGAGGACTATAATTACAGTAACCTTAATGAGGAGGGGTCCCCTGTTTACTATTAGAAAGGCATCCTTACTAAATAATTGTAACACTAATGAAGGAGAGACAGCTGTTTGGGGGTGTCAAAATGACATTACATAATTATTCCTTCTGAAAATAACACCTATAGATTGGAACTATTTTTGCAGATCATATCTATAAGATGGCAAACCGATTCACGAGGGATAACTACACATAATATATGTCTTTCAACATGAACACGCATTTATATTTGTTTAAACCCGACACCGTAAAACTTAATTTCAAATCCCACAAATCGAAGATCAATCTTCATAATTACATTATATTACATTACATGTCATTTAGCAGACGCTTTTATCCAAAGCGACTTACAATAAGTGCATCAACCTAATAATCAAACAACTTTCTTCCTTTGGCACGAAATTCTTTGTAAATAAAGTGTCTACTCATCACTGAGTACAACCCTCCTCTGTCATCAACAGCCAATACAATACGGAGGATGGTCGGGAAGTCGCTTCATTTCCATGAGGTCGAGGACGTTGGTGTTGTTGGACTTACTGTTGTAGTAGGAGAACTGCAGGTAGTTGAAATGCGAAGGGAGGAAGTCCTCAAAGGGCTTGTCTTTGCCGGCCGTTGAGGCCAACTCCACCGCGCAGTGCTGCTTACAGTTCAGCACCTGCATGTAGTGGTCTGAGAAAAGGGCAGTGGTTAGCAACTTCATACAAGTTTTTTCTGCACCCCCCCCCCCCCCCCTGACTGTCTCACCTGTCATGGTCTGGAAGAGGTCGGCGCTGTACTCCATGTAGTTGTACCCGTCGTAGTTATAGGCTCCCTCGCACATGGCTTTGCACTCCTTGTCGGCCGTGAAGTACTCTTCTACGGCCCCCTCGAAGTGATTCGCCGCCAGGCCGAAGGAGTCATCGCTGTAGTAGCTCTTCCCCTGCAGGAACTCGGCCTGAGAGAGAGAGAGAGAGAGAGAGAGAGAGAGGACCGTTGTGCAAAATTACTAATGCTGGAACATATAAAAGTGTGACTTTTTAAGGTATAAGCAGGGTAATAACAAAGTGCACACAGAGTTATTACAAAGACTGCTCTGGGTTTCATTTAGCTAGTTGTTAGTTTGAATCAGATTATTGCACAAGTAGGTTTTCACTGATAAGGGATTCGATTTGGTGCATAGATAAAAAACAAAGTACTATAAAAAAATACTTTAAATATATAAAATCTAAAATAATAATGTTAAATAAACAGTTGAAAAAGGAAAGAGCTTAGGCCGTAACATTTGTACAGCTATTTGAAAATGTTGTGTGACAGCTTGACTGTAGGGAATGGACCAGGTGACATAACGGCCACAGATCTCTGAGACGTACTGAACCACAAAGTGCTGGAATGTGTCCCGGAGAGAGATAAACGTTACTCCCTCTAAAGTCTGGCCTCGAGGCAAAAAAAGGCCATACAGTCAAAAGAGGTGTTTTGCTCTCACCATATGCGGCTTGGCCTCCAAGTCTTTGAAGTCCTCCGGCTCTACTCCCGCCATCATCCGGTAGTAGTCCAGGTTCTGTTTCATCTCCATGTGATCCGGGTTGGCCAGGAAGAACGTGTGGGCAGCTGCCACGGCCTTGTCCAGCTTATTGATCTGGGAAAGAAAAAAAGAAGGGAAAAAGAACACACAGGTGTTCAGCTCCTCCTCTGAATAAAGGTGGGCTAGTCAGCAAAACCACCTCAGAACCATCCAGAGCCAATTTGACTGGAGCTTTGCCGTGTGACAGCGTCTCTACAAGCCTCTCAGACCGGGTTTAGTCCATCCAACGTCCTCCTAATCAGCACGGATGTTAATTTTGCTCATCATCATTTGTCCCATTCTTCATAGAAAAATGTGTATATTATGTCTCAGTAGTACTTGACTGAATTTACCAAATGTATTTAATCTGGCATAAATCCTACTCCAAGTTCAAACCAGTACCGTACTTCTCAAGAATAAGATATGTGCATTAAGCTCATTATTAAAGAGGCATTACATAAATTGTAGGTTACATTAACCTCTAACATTTACTTGCAGGAATTGCTGTCACTTATTTCCGGGACTGTGTTTTGGCAAGATTCTGGCTGGATATAGGAGTAACAATTCAATGTATTGCGATACTGCAAGCGAGGCGTATATATATATATATATATATATATATATATATATATATATATGGGAAAAAATCTAATTTTAGGAAAGCTGATTTAGTATAAAGACGAGACTCCATTCACCAGAGCATATGGCTGATGAAATATGACAACATTGCTGTCCACTATCCAGGGTGTTTGAACGCCGCTGTCTGCCACAAGCCTGAGCGTGCAAACTATTCATTAAAATCCCATTGTCTTTTTTGAGAAGCGAAACAGTTTCACAAAACGACACGTAACATAATACTCAAGTGAATCAATATTTTTTCGCACCCCAACTTATTGACTTCCACATAATCCACATCAACCCCCGCTTGTTTCTGTCATTTTAGTTGCTTGTAATTAAAAATAGAAGTGAAATAAACTTTTAGGAGCTGCGTTCAAATGAAACTGATCCACAGGACTTTAGGCTCCCTACTATGTTATTATCAACGTTTTTAAAGTCAGAAGTTTGAGACCACTTTAGTTAAAACTCTTATCTGCCAATATGTTCCCATTTTTAGCTCTTTGTTGGGTTATATCCTACATTATGGAAAAAAAACACTGATTATATATAATTATATATGTGTTCTTCTTATTTCAGTGAGTTATTATGGTGCTGCTTTCAAGTTCCGTCTGAGGGTAGTATTTTTCGATTAAACGCAATCCAAGAAAACTGTGACTATGAAACAGTTACAAAATAATAATAATACAAGTAGTCTAACTTTTCCCATCTAACTTTGCAGCTACAAGTCCTCCAACGTGCCAACGCGGCATTATTTACCCCTTCATCTTTTGGCTAGTGTGAGTTTGTGAGTAGAGTTTGAAAGCAGCACGTCAGGCCTTTAAAAAAAACACGTCTTCACGTCAAGCCTCCACAGTAGCTTGACTCCACCGTAAGACGTGGCACGGTTTCTCTTGGCTTTGGGGGGGGGGGGGGGGGGTTGAGGCTTTTGCAGTGTCCAACTAAAAAGTTGTATGGTTGTTTTAAACTAACACTGGAAGACATGCATGTGATGTGTGCTGCATTTTCTCAAGAGGACAGCCCTCGCGCATTCGCTGTTGCGCTTAGCTTGTATACCTTAAAATACGCGACTTGCAGGTAATTGTAAGGGGTCCTCTTCTTAAACTCCAGCGCCACATCTTGGGTAACCTCATGCAGGGTCCGGGTGCCCAGCTTGTCCGTCTCGCAGGAGTTCACGCAGTCCGCCCGTTTGAGTATTTTCTGGAAGAAGCCCAGGTCTTCTATGGAGCCGGTGCCCGGTACAGAAGCCTCCAAGCCGGACGGCTGGTCGCCGAAAGCGGTCTGGTTGGCGCAGCTCAGGCGGCACTGAGCCTTCACGCTGCGGACCGTAGCTTTGTTCCGGAGCGCCTTCTCCATGTTCAGAATCACAGTCAGCCATTCCCCCTTATAGTAGGCTTCCACCGCCGTGTCGAAGAGGAAGTCGTAGGGCTCCAGGATGTGCGCGGCGCACGGGGGAGCCAGGAGGCAGACGAAGAGCAGCGCATAACGGAGCTCCATGGCGCTAAAGATGTCGGGGCTCTGCAGCCCGATCCGGGAGAAGAGGAGCCGGTACGATGGAAGAGGCGTTAACTTCGCCGTCCGTCTGTAACTTCTCTGTGGGCGTGGCTTTTGCATCTCCCCCTCTCTCTCTACCCCCCCCCCTCCACGCACACACACACGGGATCACAGATGGACAGTAAAAGTGGACTCTATTGCAGTTGACACAGAATTGACATGACAGCAGGTTTTTCTCTTCTTTCCCCCTTTTTGTTTTTTTATATGATGACTTTTGGTATTGGTGTTCTTATTGTTGAATAAAAAGAAAATTGTAAAAAAAAAAAAAGCTCTGAAAAATTGATTTGATTATGAAGAGACGCACATTTTCGAAAGTGGATTTAAATTCAACATGGCTTGTGTATTAAAATAAAATGCTAAACTTAGGCATTTAATGGGATTAGTCGCATGATAATACCTTTATAGTGTATTTTCTTTAGTTTGGATTTGAATCAACGTATTAAATTGCATTCATATTGGTCTAAAAAAAGGACTTCAATTGAACTTATTGAAAACTACAGAAACCCTTTAAGCAGCTAATTAAAACTCATCTCACCGGATCAGTACCTGACAACACAAGACCTACTCCACATGTTCTAAACGTATCTGACACCATTAGCCTTACCCTCCATACTGTTGTCAGGCAATGTTATGTTATCTTGCAGGAGTGCAGTAATGGAATATGGGATGTGCGACCAGTGGATAATGGAAAGTTAACTTATTTAAACTGGTTGTATATCATTTTTAAATATCTAAATAATATCTAACCAGTTTAAATATGTAGTATGCAATGCTACTTCTGGTTTGTAGTATCTAGTATCTTGTTCGACAGATGGAAAGACAGGAATGGTACATATTCAGAATCTCCTTTATTGGCCAAGTATGAGTACACAAGAAATGGTGCCGTTTTCTTTGAAATGCTTTATATTTATGTGTACGACAATACATCTTCAGTTCTGCCATTGTAGTCTGTTCCTGTGCAGCTTGAATTCAAAGCCACACTGTGATTGATGTGCAGAGAACAGATTGGAATAGTGCTGTGGAGGGATGGATCAGCAGCTCGACCACTATAACCTGAGACCCAGCCAATTCACTTGTGTCCTGTGGTTTTGCATCTCTTCATTGACTTCTATCAAGTCCTGCTGTATTATAAAGAGAATATGTATGAGGGCAATACATGTATATATATATCTCCCCGTTACCTTCAAATTTACTAACATCTTTTACCCTTGGGTTCAATTTGACCGTGTACGGGAACTGACAGTGTGGTTATAGAAAATATCTCCTAATTGATGTTCTTCACAGAGAATGAACCAAGGGTAATGAGTATGAAAAAAATAATGAATCATATAATTTGGTTTGATAACATTTTTTAAACGGGTCCCACAGAACCGAACACCACACAAGGGTCATGTAGGTTAGGGCCGTAAAACTCTGAAGATTATACAATTATGTTATAATCTAATATTATCCAAAACCAATGTCTGTAAAATGTTGATATTTCTTAAATGTTTTACACAGTGAAAAACAGTCTGGGGTCAAATTGACTCCAAGGGACACCGAAGTGTACAAGTTGTGTTTAGGACATTGAAAACATATCGTCACGTTCATTTTAACCCAGTTGTACCCAATAAATTAGGAAAAAGTCATGAAATATGAAGCCAATCATTTGTCAATAATTTATTCTTCTTTGAATGATGGGCCGGAGTGGGACCCATTTAACATTAGTTTTCACACAAAGAGCAAAGGTAATCCCGGTCTGCAGGGGGATGTCTGACACATTCCATGTGGAACCAGAATTGGCATCTTGTGAACTTGAGCTGAAAATGGACAAACCTTTGAAGTATGTTCTTATATTTGGTCTGGTTCAAGCAACTCTTCCAGAATAGGATATTAAAAAGGGACCATTTACAAATCCATTAGGCAGTCCTTCATTATAACTGAATGCATCTTTGATACTGGGTGGTGTAGTGTACTACAGGTGATGTAGGGGCAAGGTGCATCCCAGTCTTCCAGACAAATGTTGTTGGTCCGAATATAGATATGTTTTCTTACCCACTCGTCCACCTCAGCCCCAGAGCTGACCTCCTCACAAGCTCTGCACACCTCAGATAGGTCATCTGTGAAAATAATCCAGCCATTAATGTCATTTTACTGACTAAACGTCATACAAGTATTCCTGTTACACTCCCGTGTACCTGAATTCAGTATAAGTTGCATGGCGATTGCAAGCCTCATCTTGCCCACTCCCTCATCGTCCACAGGGAACTGGACTGCTTCTTTTAATATCTGCCAGCTAAAAAGTCTGTATTAGTTGAAGTCTGATTCCTTCTTTTGAAATTACAGATGTCTTAAGAGAGAATCACTCTGTTACCTTACAAATAAAAAGACCGCACGAGGTGCCGTCCTGCTGCTTGGGATGGGGGATTGTGGCACATATTCATCTACAAATTGCTGGCAGTTTTCTTCAGACCAGTGCTCTACAACGATGTCACAAATTGCTTACAGTTTGCCATTTTTATAAACAAATCAAAGTAAAACACATTTACACTTAGGATCATGTTTAAAATAAACAAGGACACTCTTGAGTTGCCAAATACGCAATTATTTTAAGAACTTTGTCTTCCTCCTTAAATATGATCCTAAATGTATGATGTATTTATTTCCCCACACATTAAAGCTGATATCTCACTCACCTAGTTATATCACTACATTTATTAATGTTGTCTTGTGTGGCACCGAATGGGTGATAAAATAAATGATCTATAGAAATGCAAATGATAATTAGAGCAAAGCATGCAGACATCAGATGGTGTCATGACTTTGTCTAGCTCTGAATGTTTAAGATTACTTACAATGAGTGTCCAGTGTCCCCCACTACACACAGCTCCAGCCGCCACCACATGTCTTTGACACACACACACACTTCTTAAAAGTGGGGTTTTAGTTCTCTCCCAGAGGGCCGTCATGACAGACGTGTCTATGATGGTGGCGTTTTCCTCCCTTCCCACCATCTTCAAATATGCATTGATAATCTGTGAGTAAAATAGTAACTTGTCACCAATCTAAAAAAGGAAAAGATCAGTCCAATATGTTTTTGTTTTTTAAAGTACCTCTCCCTCCAGCAGCTGTCCAGGGGCCAGGACCATGAGGTTTTCAAAAAAAAAGGGCCCAATCTTTGACCAAATAAGTTTACTCTTGGTCCCTGTCCATATTTCTTTGATGATGGTGTCTGTGTCTCTGTGTATGAGACTGTATCTTGGATGGACCAGCCAGAGGAGAAGGATCAACAACTTTTCAGTTTAGCTGGGATCCTCTCCTCTGGCTGGAAATAATGAGTTATTAGGTCAACGTTTGTTTGTGTGACCCTTTTTCCCTTTTGTGTGGCCAGTACAGCTTTTTTGCCCTCCAGTTCTACAATTATAAAGGGTCCCAACATAGTGCTCTCCATCTTGCCCCCTTTCCTCTGCTCCCGTCTAACATTTTTTTGGAGCACCCGATTAGTGATTTTCGGACTCCATCCTGGCTTATTTTTTTTACTGTGTGAAACGTCTTGAAAAATAGCCTTTTGAGTTTTCAGTCCGTCTGCCATTGCCTCTCTGCACCAGGCCGCAGACTTTATCTTCTGTGACCTGCCACAAACCACATTTTCAATGTTGTACAAATCGATCCAAATTCAAGATCTAAAAAAGGATAAGAATATTACAGAATCTTACATTGTACTCTTGTGGTATCTCCGGATACCGCACCTCCCTCCCAAACAAATAGTAGGGAGAGTACTTTGTTGTAAGCTGCTTCTTTGTCCGAAGCGTGAACATAGTGGCTGGCAGGACTTTGTCCCAACGGGTGGGGTTCTCTGCCACCAGCTTGTTCAGGGACCTAAAAATGCAAAGAATCAAATACAGGCATTTGGTATGATAAAACAACCTCTTTTTTCACCAAGTAGATCACTACTGATTACGTGTTCAGAAAGGAATCATTAAATCAATGCATTATTCTATGAAGAGCTTAAATTCATGTACCTATTAAATACAAAACATTCCTCTGTATTGTGCCATTTCATTTCTCCATGAGGCCGTTGGTCTGTGGATGACACGGGGAGCACAGGGTTCGCTCGATGCCCAGCCACACACAGGCCAGAGTTGACCTGGAAATTCTCATTTGGTTGAACATGAAATTGGTATGCACAGCAGTGAGCCGACATATTGGGGATTCATGATGAGTCATCATTATACCTTATTTTGAAACTCAGTGGCCTGGTCTGTTAGCAGTCTTTTGGGTGCACCAAATTTGTAAAAGAAATCAAGAATACAACTGGTCACCTCATCTGCCGTTTTTCTTTTAGGTGGGTATTATCAGGACCCCGGAGTCAGAAAACAGACCGGGTCGCTGTATGGTTAACCCACGGTTGCCCAGTGGGCTTTGAGGACCCAGATGCAGAGTGTAGGATCAAACAATTGTTTTATTCTCTCATCACAACAAAGTCTCAAACGTGTCTTGAAATATCTTAAACAAAAGAGGTATAACCAAAAAACACTGAACTCAAAAGGTAGAAATCCAAACCAGGTTGTTAAGTCCAAAAGGGTAGCAGTCCAAACGAAGAGGTAAATCCAAAAGGGTAGCAGCCCAAACAAACGGGTAAATCCAAAAGGGGAGTAATCCAAACTATAGGTGTCTATAGATCTCTGCTTCAGGAAGCAGCGAAAACCACGGCTGAGAAGCGCGCTAGAGAACTAAAAAGTGCCTTGAGATAGTACCGAGGAGCACTAGTATTACGCAAACGTCTCGATGACGTATCTGGCAAACTGACAGGAATGTATAGCCTGGCCAAACAAAGTTAATTGGCCTGATTGCCAAATGCAGCACAGGTGTGGATTAGCAATATTGGCTTTAGGCCACTAGAGGTCGCCAACGACCCCAGTGGCGCAAACAGAAAACCAAAGTCATGACAGGTATGCCTCAGACCATTTGGTGAAATAATCAACCATGACACATATGTACTGGTTGCCACCATCCGGTTCTGTGAGTTTTCCCACTAGGTCCATGCCAACCAATTCAAACGGTTCTGTTACCTTGAAGAAAGAAAAAAACACTCAAGCATTAGAAAATCCTTCAGGTGTTTGAAAGTTGACAATATACAATTACCTTTATCGGCTGCTACTCTTTTTTCTCTTTGAGGTTGGCCCTCTTACATTGGCACTGTGGACACTGAGCAATCTAAACAGTCCAATGGCATTTCAAACTCATTGTCAATGTGTGATAAGGAATATTAAGAGTACAATTGGATGAATACAGAATCAGCAATTTTTCAATTACACGCATGACACTTCTCTTTGCTCTACATTTGACCCTGAATGTGTACAACACTTTATTAACTTCAAGACAACTCACCCACTTGTGAATGTCCGCCTCCATGCCAGGCCAATAGTAGTGTGCTATGATGGCACTGTGGGTTTTTTCAAGTTCACAGTGACCACCATTTATATTTATTCATTTATTCATTTTTATTGTTTACAAATAAACTATAGTTTATTTGTAAACAATAAAAATTAATTAATAAATCATTTTGATTTACTGTAACTTTTTAAAAGGAACAATAGTTCCCCCCCTTTATCTGGGTTTTTGTTCAGAATGCTCTTGTGTGTTTCTTGGATATTTTGTTCACTGTTAGCAATACTGTAAAACCTTTTCTGTTCCATCATATTGTACCTCCTGTAGTAAACAATAAAGGAAACAAAAAACTGGAATGCTTTTGAATGTGAACATTACATGTGAACATACAGTTCCCAACCAAGACATTTAGTGTAAAAACTGTGGATTACATGTTTTGCATGCAAATACCTGTACAACTTAAACATACAAGTCTATGCAGTTCCACGGGGATGTCGCGACGTTGCTTGTTTGGTTTATCAACAGTGACACATCTTCCATTGTAAATGTTCTGTAGCGATGCGGGGCTATTTCTGGTATGCCCGAAAACTCATCCAAATAATAATGGCATGGAATATGAAATATACCACATACTTTGGTCGTATTAAGATGGAATGTTGAATTCACACCAGTGTTAAATGTTTTACAATCGGAAACAAATTTGATAAAGCGTTTTATCTCAAGTCTTTTTGCATAGGCACAAAGTAGAACTACTATTTTTGTAATAATGTGGTGGAGATTTAGGACCCTAAGAAGCCTCCAGCGTTTCTGATGGTATTTTTGTCAAATATTAAGCCGGTTACAAAACCAGCAGTTGGACAGGGAGGTTATATAAGAAGTGTCCCCCCGGGAGAGGAGTTTGTAGTACACAACTGAAAGAAGACATCATGGACAGGACTGTCAGCCTTCCCAATGAGCCCGACAAAACCACCACGGGTAACAGAAGCGGCGAGTGACTGCCTGTAACGTAACGACCTCACGTCAAGCCTCCCCAGCGATCCGAGCAATAGTTTGTTTTAAGTTGTCTCTCAGAGCGTCACTGTCACCGCGAGTGTGGTTGTATTTCTTTAGCTTGACTAGCAACACCTAGCTCCGCGCGCGGTGCTCGATGTCTGCGTTTCAACGCAACTGAATGACGTCAGCTCCCGTTTTATGACGCGCGGTTCGCTGAAATACTGGCGACCCAATGTATCAAAAAGTTACGTGACTGCTATTTGATTCATGATGTGTTCATACTGAAATCGTAGTAGCAGCTGTTAAGATCGTCCAGTAGCAGCTACTACAGTTATATAAAAGACAGCGCTGGAAGTGGCAATGTGACTGTAGTTGCATTAGCAATCATGTTTCTCCTGATAATTCGGTTACATCATGCATTATGTAATAATTGTGTTTGTTTGTTTGCCAGTGACTCTGGTTGAGAGCAGCAGCGCCCCCAGCGGAGTGGAACTGGTCAGTTCCTACCAGACCAACAGGGTGGGGGACCCCATGGACTTGGTGAACCTGGCAACACAAGTACAAAGGGTATGGATTGAGATGTATTGGAAAAAAACTAAGAATCCTTGTTAGTGATTTACTAAAATCTATATATGCATATATATTTTTTAGGGAGATGATTTTACAAAAGCCAACGCTTGCAGCAAACTGACGGTCATTGCTGACCAGATCAGATACCTGCAGGAACAGGCGAGGAAGGTGAGCATAAAAAATAACGAGTGCACACACAATGAATGTGGCAGTGACCTTTTTTTAATGCTGCTGTAGCTGGTTTTGTCAGGATGTGTAAACTTGGGGGACAAAACAAGTTTAAACAATCCAAAATGTATTCTTAACGGATTGTGAGCTGTTTAACAAAACCCAAGAGGCCATATTATCATATAACGGGTTTACCTCCCCAATATTACTACACATTTGAACAATACCAGCACTACGGATGACCTTTTAGCTGTATATCTAGTATAATATAAGATAACACAAGTCTTTCTCTTCTCTCTTTCTCTCTCCCTCCCCTTTACAGGTTTTAGAAGACGCCAAAAGAGATGCCGACCTCCACCACTCTGCCTGCAACATTGTGAAAAAAGCAGGCAACATGTATTACCTCTACCAGCGGCCTTCCGGACAGAAGTACTTCTCCATCATCTCCCCTAAGGTCAGCGTTCTACTGACATACACCAACCAGAAGTTTGTATCGCCCAAAATCACAAATTAGCCTCAGAGGGCTTTGCAATCTGTACACATACGATATCCTTGTCCAAGGACCTCACATCGGATCAGAAAAAAACCTTTCACAGGAACAAATTAAAGGGAAATACACGTTTGGTGCATGTGTCTCGTGTTTAAGGGTCACGTACCCAAGAGGGGAGCTGATAGTGAGCGAACCGCTGGCGGCTTGAGGTTGGATAGGACCGGTTGCAGTTTTTTTCTTTTTTCAACTTTAAATGAAAAAAATGGATGTGTTGCAACTACGGATTTTATTTTTCATAATTTTTCAATTATTCTGCCTTTAAGTTTCTTGAAAAATGTCTGAAACTAGTCATTACTTTGACTCGACAAAAAACTGAAAAAATATATAAATCCTAAAGATTCACAGGCTGGAACTAGATGCATTTTGGTATTTTTCCTTGCAAAATGAATCTGCGATAAATTCTTCAGCTTTTGAACAGAAACAAAACCGAAAGGAGGGAATTTAGGGTTTATTAACTGATTTATAGAAGGAAGAGGAAAACAAGTGTTTGACTTCTGACAGTGCAGCATAGTTAATCTACTTGCTCCTCCCCTTTTTGAAGGAATGGGGCTCAAGTTGTCCGCACAAATTCGTCGGCGCATTCAAACTTCAACACGACATGTCCTGGACCCCCGTGGACCAGGTGGCGAAAAGGGACGCGGAGATCGCCATCATGCACAAGGTCCTCAACCAGCAGACCGCCCTGCCGCTTTACACGGAACCCAACTTCAAGGGCCTCTCCGAGTAAAGCACCGGACTCTAAGAGGAAACGCGGAGACAGAGATCCCCACGGGGACCGGAACCGCTGAGCAAAGCATCAGTGTGTCGGTTCCAGACACGGACTAAAGGCGACGCGCTACAGGGCATCATTAACTGATGCCGTCATGAACCCGCCCCAGTTGATTGCTAACATTAAGACAATCATTTGTCTTATTACAATCCACCTGAAATCCTTAAATAGGAAAATGGGACATTATCTCATTTTAAAATGTGCTAATCTGTATTATTTTACAGGGAAGAAATGTGATTGTTGGATAAAGCCTGTTTCAAAACGCCGTTTTCATTTTGTTGACATAAGAGTGAAAGTGAAAGTGGGCTTTGGGATATTGCTTCAGTATCTGTCCGTAAATCAAGAACTGTCCACAGCAGTGATAACCTTCAGGGGGATGAATCTGTAACGTTATTACATTACAAGCTTAAAAGTTTTGTGAGATGTTATGAAAATATCAAATTATGCAATCATAATGTACAGTTAATTTGGGAGTAATCTACAGACACAAATAAACATAGTATAGTGTAGTATATGACTCAGGTGACTTTATCGACTAACGTCACTAACCAATGACGTTATTCTGACTGTATTTGAGAAATAAACACTTTCACGCATTTGTTTAATTTCTCGTCAAGACAATTCAAACGCATTAGCTTTATTTTTTAAATCGACTGTCTATCAGCAACTTAATTTCAAGTACGATTGGAGTATTGCACAGCTTTTTTGTTATTCAAATGATAATTTAAAAGCGAGCGAGTAAGCTCGAGTCAAGAGTCTCCCTGTGAGGACGTGATAGTCAGAAGATACGCGTTCAGGTGGCGCAGCAGCTGCCAGTTATCCGCGGCAACATTGAAGTGCACGGGGTCCCCCGGTCTGATCTTCAGCAGCACGTGCGACCGAGGCGGGAGGAAGAAGAGCACTTTGACCTCCTCTACCTCGGACGGCTCCGATATGAGGAAGGGAGCGAAGTGTTCCTCCACCAGGGCGGCGAGAGCCCCGTCCGGCAGCCGGCAGCAGAACAGGCTGGCGGCGCAGTCCGCCGGCTCCTCGTCGCTCCCTGCCCCCATCTCCTCCCACAGGGCCTCGAACAAGCTCCGCCTCCCGCCGCTCCCCCAGGCCGGGGGGGCGGGCAGCGGCGCGAAGGCCTGCCGGAAGGCCACGCGCACGGGCGGCAGGACCGTGAGCCAGGTGAGGCCGTCCTGCGTGGTGAAGATGGCGCTGGCGTGCAGCGTGGTGGGGAAGGGCCGCCGGGGCTTCAGCCGCAGCCGGACCTCGGGCGCCGGCCTCCCGCGCATCAGACACGGGACGCTGACGTCGGCCAGCTCCTCGTAGTGGTCGTCCGTGAGGCCGAAGTGGAGGCGGACGCTGAAGAGCCGATCGAAGCGAGCGTCGCCGACGACGTGAGTCAGCCGGTAGGTCAACGTGATTTCGGACGCGAAGCCGGGGACGAGGAACTGAGCTCTGTATTCGTCCAGAGCGGCGCCGGCCTCGATCTGCCGGGGGTCGCTCGCTTCCCCTCGAGGAAACTCGGAGCGCGCCTCGATCAGCTCGAATATCGCCCCCTCTGTCCGGTGGACGGTCAGCGTGCTCGCCAAGCCCTCGCTCTCCGCCATGATGCAGGACAGCGATCGCTTCGCCACCTGCCGCCCGCCGTCCGCGGAGCCCTGCGCCAGGACGCCGGCCAGCTTCTCCCGGGACAGCGTGGTCAGGAGGGCGTAGTAGAGGCGGGCGTGGTCCCGGATGTCCGCGTCGCCGTAGTGACGGGCGAGATGCAGCAGCACGTCGGCCAGAGGCAGCAGCAGCGCGTCCAGGCTCGGGTGGACCAGCAGGCGGCGGCAAACCCCCAGCACGCCGTTTCCCAGCCGCCAGTCGCCGGCGGCGCACAGAGAGGAGGGCGCCGCGGCGACGACGCCGGACAGGAAGCCGATGGTGACCTCCTGGCGGATCTCGCCCTCCTCCGCCACGCGGGCCAGCGCCTTCAGGTGCCAGCGCAGGTCTCGCGAGACGAGCGGGGCGTCGACGACGGCGCCCTGGAGGGCCCTCAGGAACGCCACCGCCCAGCCGGACTCGGCGAGCTTGTCCTGGGCGCGGTCGGCCAGGTTGACGACGTGCGGCGCGAGGTGCGCGTGGCGGAGGTAGAGCGCGCAGAGCTCCTCCGTCAGGCGGCGGCGGTAGCGCTCCACGTGGGAGAAGTGGAGCAGGAAGAGGAGGGCGGCCCTGAAGAAGGCGACCACGATCTCCCGGCCTCCGCCGTTGGCCACGACGCGCAGCAGCGAGGCGAGGTGCTCGTAGAGGAACGCCAGGCCCTTGCTCTCCTCCCCCTCGCCGTCCTCCGCCTCCTCCAGGTAGACCAGGGCCAGCAGGTTGAGGCGGGCCAGCGCCGTGGCGCCGTCGTTGAACACGGTGGGCGCCAGGGCCGAGGCCAGCCGCGGGGTCAGCAGCACGGGGAGGGTCTCGCCGATGGGCCGGTTCTCGGGGAAGTGCAGGAGGCAGTCCACGTAGAACAGCTTGTCGGGCGCGCTCAGCAGCGGGTGCTGGGAGAGCACGACCAGCCGCTGGAGGACGAACGCCTCGTCTTCGGCGCTGAACAGACTGTCGGTGAACGCACACTTCAACAGCAGCGTGGCGTGGAGGAGGCACACCTGGGAGGAGAGCGGAGAGGTACGATGTGCGTCAGCTTAAAGGGGACATATTATCCCCATCTTTCCACAAGTTGATATGGTTCCTTGGGGTCTTAATTTAATGTTTGTAACATATTTGGGGCAAAATACCACAAGAGTCATCGTTGGTGGTGATCCCATTCGATGCACTCAAGCATATCATTTCTGACAGAGGAACCACAACAAGCCGCAAGTTGTTTTCTTCCAGCGTTTGTGTGTTGGGAGACATGCCAGATACCCAAATTAACGTATAAAAGCACAAAAAAAGGGGAATTTTCATATGTCCCCTTTAAAAGCTTCTCATGTGAAGACTTTCTATTGGAGCTTTTTTTGTTATTATCATTTGAAAACATTGAATAATCCCGACAAACCTCGCTCGTGCCCAGCAGTCGCAGCAGCTGAGCTCTGAATACGGCCGGAGGGACACCAGGCACCATGGCAACCACTTCTGTCAGTCGATGGAGCAGTGCAGCCTGGCACAGAGGAGTGAGGAGGTAGGACTCCTCCAGAAGGGAGGAGAGGACCGACCGCAGCTCCTTACAGTCGGGCCCGGTCTGCAGGGTCGGCACGGTACCCATGGGGCCCAGGATGAGGGACGACAGTATGGCCGACGAGTCTTTGTCACACAGCGGGCCGGAGTCCAGCTCGGCCTCCCACGCCACGGATGTGTTTCCTCCTAGAAGTGCCTTGAGGTGCTCGGCGCCAGCGCCGGCGTCCTGGGTGAGCCGGTACACAGCGTTTCTCAGCACCAGAGTGTGGAGTCCCGCGTAGGCCTGGTGCAGACGGGTGGTCTCCCGCTGCCTGAGGCCGCCCAGGAGCTCGAGGCGCTGCGAGAGGAGCCCCGGGGAGCAGGCCTCCAGCTCCCGCAGGCAGTCGCAGGCCGTGGCCCGGAGAGAGCGCAGGGCGCCGTCCCCCTGCAGGTCCCCGGTGTCCTGGGCCATCCGAAGGAGCAAGTCCAGGAAGTCCTGGGACGCGCGGGAGCGGACACTCACGCAGTCGGTGCAGATGAGCACGGTGGTGAGGGCCAGGAGGAGGTGGCAGCGGAACTGGGCGGACTTGGGAGGACACTGGTCCAACACCGACATGAGCTCCAGGGCCGTCTCGTCGCCCACAGAGTCAGAGGGACACAGCAGGGTGGGGTGCTCACACAGCGGGGACAACAGGAGGACCTGAGGTGGATGCAATGGAAGGATTATAAACACAATAGGTCGGATTACATTAAACATAACACAGGAAAACACCACAGGTAAAAGGGTTCGTACACATGTTGACCAATGGAATTCCAGGACTTTTTCCATGACTTTAAACCAAGTTTCCACAACCAAACTGAAATCTTGGTGTGTACATGAAAACCTTTTGAAATATGTAGTATTCAAACAATGAGAATTACAAAGCATACAATATACCTTAAATGAAACAAATTAATGAGAGACAATAGTTTGATTAAAAGAATAAATATTACTATACATGTTTATTCTTAGAAACATATATAAATGTTTATTCTTTTAATCAAACTATTATCCTTTATGTGCAAATCTGTTTGGACTTGGCCTATGCCAGCTTATAATTTGAGAGTCTTCCTTTCAAAAACATATGAATAATTTTAAACTTGACGTAAATGAACATGTGAATATAACAAATGTCCACGACTTTACCAAAACGTTTGTGATTTAAGTATTTTCCATGACTTTTCCAGGCCTGGAAATGACGATTTTAAAATTCCATGACTTTTCCAGGTTTGCCATGATCGTACGAACCCTGAGATAAGTATGCATGTCCACTGCTGTCAATTACTCAATAAGAAAACATCAAAACATTCAGAAAATAAATAAAATAAATATGCAAACAAAAGATTCGGTTTTGATAATCTGGGTCCAGCGGAGTGGGGGTTTAAGACACCGCTTAGGGTCGCGTTGACACCGGAAATGCCAAAGTCCCTTTAAAAATCGGTCAATCAGCGTTAAGTGTTTGCAGCTGAGCTCACGTCGCACAGTAAGCGGACGTGAAGACGCGGTCGCTTTCGGCTCGTGACTCATGTCGGCAACGCATTTAGGAAGCGTGATAGTTTAATTTACTGTACATTTCCCTTTGTTGTTGTTACCTTAACACTGTAGCTGGCTCTATCATCGCGGAGCTCCCGGAGCAGCTCTGCGAGGAAACCCTCGGCTGTTGTTCGGGAGAGGAAGGCAGACGGACTCCGGGAGAATGTGGAGATCCTCTCGGCCCAGTTCGCCGCCATTGTTGGTTCAAACCCGAAACCCTTGCGACGCACGAATAAGCGGATCCGAAACTTCCTCCAAAGTCATTGCACGCAGTAAGCGCTGACTTTGAAATGTGACAGAAAGTTCCTCTCCTCAGCATCCAGGGGCACAGCTGCCACAGCAGACGTGAGTTCCGTGTTGTGTCACGTGCAACTTTAACAGTCGCGGTGTCACATCAGCACCCCCTGCTGCTCCGGAGTGTCGACCAGTATGACATAACTCGGCTAAAAGAAGTTTAAAATTATTTAAATAAATAAATACAAATTTGACAAACTGTCTGGAATAATCCTGTTTTTTTCTTACAGAAACCTTTTGTTCGGAGACAAATTAATCATGCTTTTCTACATTGCTAAAGAACAGCAGTGAACTCTTCAAATGTGAATTGGCGTTGCTCCCAGTCCTTCAGTTGTTTTACCGCCACACCACAACAATATTATATAGTAATACTAAAAGGTTTAGATTAACTAAATAGTTATATCCCTCATAACTATACAACTTATATTAGGACAATATCATATACTTCTCCATTGCTTTTGTTTATTTGTATAACTGTAAAATAGCTGTTTTATGTTTTGACTTTATACTATATAGACTTATTTTGTTTTTAATTAATGAAATGTAATTTGTAAGGCACCCAACCATTACACATTTAAAATTAAATCCTAACACCAGCATGAGGTCAAAATAAAAGGGGGACAATTTCAAGAGTTGTACACGGTGAGTGCGGTAGAGGGCGCTAGTGAGTCGTCTCCTTCGTAACAGAAGAAGAGTTAACCGACCAATCAGATTCACCTTGGAGAAATCAACAAGGAAGTCGTTTTTACCGCGCCAATTTTTGTATCGCCGTTGGAAAGTTCCCGTGTGTGTGCGCGCGATTGTGGATTAATCCCTGTTTTTAACTGGCACTAAAACTGCGACAATGTCTGAAAATACTTTCCCCATCTATACCCCGGATGCGATAGTGCATTTTTACCGAACCGAAGTTCTCACCGGTCAAGAGGCAAAACACTTCACGAAGGGCGACCTGACTCCAACTCCAAAGGTAACGGAAACACACCGTCTCCTAACAGAAGAGAAACATCCGAAAATAGCGACGTGATGAGCGGGTCTGAATGATCCGAGACATCTGTAGTGTAACGGAATGGTTTATTATGTTTATATATCGTATTAGCGTTATATACAGATGGTAAAATAAGTGTTGAACACGTCACAATCTTTCTATACAAATATATTTCTAAAGGTGCTATTGACATACAATATTGACCAGATGTCGGTAGCAACCCAAGTCATCCATCCATACAAATAAAAGCAATCAATTAAGTTCAGGAATGAAGTTATGTATAATAAAATGGAATGACACAATGAAACAAGTATTGGAACACGTTGAATGACATTTCTTTAATACTTGTATCAAAAGGCTCTGTTGGTAACTACAGCTTCAAGACGAGGCTCCTCCTGTATGAAGGAACTAGTCGCAACACCAGGCTGACAATTCAAAGGGCAGAAAGAGCAAAAGATCCCTCTGAACAGTTGGACAAGAATAGAAGGAACCACCAGTTCTTGGTCAAAATAATTAGAAGCTGAGCTTCAAAAAGTGCACATTTAAGATGGAATAAGTTTCTGTGTCAATTGTACTTAAATGCCTGTGAAAAAAATGTAATATCAACAGTTGTGTTAAATTAACAGTTAATCTTAAAACATTCATTTTAATTGGATCAATCAATAGCAGATGGACAAAATATGGACAAACAAATCAGAGTGTAAAACTATTCAACCCCAACACTGAGAAAGCAGAGGGTCCAAAATATGTAGAGCCCAAATGCCCGTTGTGTTTTCAAAAATGAGCTTGGGTCATTATGCAAATAAAAAATAACTATTCTCCCTGGCATGTAATACTTTGGGGACTTTGACCAAACACAAGTTTTATTCAAGTAATTCTTGTCCTCCTTTTGGAGCCCAAACTATTACACTCTGATGACTCGGAAGAGAACCAGACCAGATACTGGCCCTTTGTGGGAGATGCCGATTGATTTTCCACCAGATAAACGTCAAGCTGCTCCCTTCTGTCTCTATCAGCCAGAGTCGATTCAAACGCTGTACATGAGGGTGCTGCATCTCCTGTTTCGCTTCCGACCCGAGTGTCACGCCATGGTGAGTACCGGCTGTCCCCAGTTCCACTGAGCGGTCTGATGATGCCCATTGGACGTATTTATGTACAGAATGTTGTTATCGTTCCTTTGTTGAAGATATGACTTTCTTTTTCCCCCCCACGCAACACCCTAGGTTCCACTTCTGGAGAACATTCAGAACCCAGTATATCATGAGGGGGCCACAGCTATCATGAGCGTCTACATACGCATGTGAGTTTTCATCCTTCCTTTCCTGAAGTAATATATATATATATATATATATATATATATATATATATATATATATATATATATATATATATATATATATATAAGAGAGAGAGAGAGAGAGAGAGAAGGGTATTTATATTAGTATCCACTGAACACGTTATTTAGATGCATGTAAATAAGCCAAATGGACTCAAATGAACAGAACACAGGGCTTCAGCTCTGAAACTGGGTTTCAATGTGTTTTGTTTTTGCGTGTGATCTCTTCACAGGCAGCAGTTTCTGCCCATGTGCTTGGTTTACGACTTTTCTCTGAACGACCTTTTAGCTCCAAGTACGTACATGTTTATTTCATTACATCTTTTCAGATTAGCCAGACCGTATTTTTAAAACCCTATAACCGGTCTTGTTCTCCCCTTTCTAGAAAAACAGAAGACTCTGACTGTTCTGAGCGCCATCATGAACTTCCTTCACTTCAGGAAGCAGAGGATGGACCTGGTCTACGAGAAGCAGGCCAAATTTGTATGCGATGTCGCCCCATGCTGGTGTAGTGATGGGGGTGTGGGGCTCAAACGGAGTGGTCTCGTATCCCGTGGGTCGACGGTTAACAGGCTAGGACCGGATGCATAATGATCTCTGCAGCATTGAATTTGGCCTCAATATTGCCTTAACGCCACTGGAGTTTATATTATTCTTATTTATTGATAAAAAGACTGATTTCTTTTTTTTTTTCTGTAATTTATATCTTTATAATCTCATTATAAAGCATATTCAAGATTTCTTTCTATGAATAGCGAGGTTGGTCTCAGAGTGTTTGTCACCGTGGCTCTCCCTGTTGTCAGAGGACCGACATGGACAGGCTGCAGGCCTACACCAAAGGCAACATGGAGGCAGAGAAGAAGATCGAGGCGCTGACGTGAGTAGATCGTGTGGCCGCTGGTCGTTTGGTTCATTTCTGCTTCCAGCTGCTTTTAAATGAGGATGCTTTGTTGCCATTTTTTATATCTTTTTAAATGTTAGTTTGGCAAAAACAAGCCAATTCCTTCACCCTGGGCTCTGAATGCTTTATGAACCAAATCTGTAGGCCAAAGATTCATTTCTTAAAGGGACAGTTCACCCCACTTCGCCACTATCTCCTTTCGACCAAGCCACACCCACTTCCTGGTGAGGCTGGTGCTCTCGTCAGCCTCACTTGTTACCACGGATCCTCCTCGGCTGAGCTGTAGCGCTCGCTCGGTGACCTTCCGCGCGGTGATGCGGTTGGCGGGTGTAGTTTGATTGAAGGAAAATAGTTCCCTGCATGTAATCTGTGGTTTAATCTTGAGTCTGAGGCTCATCAGAAGTTTCGTGGCGCTTTTTAACAGACGGCTCTACAGCAATATCTCCAAAGCTAGGCAACCCCCACCGAAAGTATGTAGATTGATAAATAGCACTGCAAATATATAGTGTTTTTAATTTTGGGGTACACTGTCCCTTTAATTGTGTGTCTATGTTAGACAGATTCATTGACAATGATATATAAATATTTATATTACATTTTTGTTGCATCCCTAAAAATGCTAAATCCTAGAACCATCTATTTGATGAACATTACTTCATGACTAATGATGTCTGTCATGATGCTAAGAGGTCAGAATGTAAGTCGTCGCGTGTCCAGTCCAGGACTTACTCTTCTCTCTCCTTCTGGTTCACGTTCAGGACCATCCCGCCAGAGCAGCAGGCCGAGGCCGACGAGCTGGCGGCGGTCCTCTCCGAGCTGCAGGCCGCCAACATCCACGAATACCAGGAAGTGGTAGGTGGTGATGAAGCACAGTGGCGTGATGAGACGTGTGTGTGTGAGTGTGAGTCTGTGTGTGTGTGTGTGTGTGTGTGTGTGTGTGCACACGCTCTCCAGTAAAACCAAATCCTCTTTCAGAATGCGAAAAATGAAAGCATCGCAGAATGGAAAGCCGTGATTACGGAGAAGACTCAGAAACTGGTAGGTGAACGTTTGACACCATCAATGTGCGTTTGGAAATCAGGTCCTGAGCAGCCCAGAGAGAGAGCTCAAAACCAAGTGCCTTTATTGAAAAGATGTGGTGTTCTGGGGGCGGCGGGGGGGTCTCAGGCTCAGGTGAAGGTGGACATCTGTAACCTGAAGGAGGACGTCGGCAAACTCAAGTCTCAGATCGTGGAGTCTCCAGAGGAGCTGAAGACTCAGATGGAGAAGATGAGGGAGAACGTCAAGAACATCAAGAGCTCCATCGTGAGTATTGGAAAAAAAAAAGTGTGTGTGTGTGTGTGTGTGGGGGGGTTGTCTCCAGAGAACTGGCGCTTTTTGAAACGACAATTTGTTTTGTTCTTTGTCCGTCAGAAAGAGATAGACGAGCGCATGGTGGAGCTGCAGAACATGGTGCAGAGCGTGACTCACACGGAGGCCGAGATCCAGCAGATGTTCAGCCTGCTGCAGGACCTGGAGAGCAGCATGAACAACACCAAGCAGCGGGCGGACGAGGTAGGAACTACGTCCTCTCCTGCTCCGTCTTCAGCGAGGTCGGATAACCGATGGGCCGCTGGGCGGAGCGGAGGTAGCGATAGCTACAAAAACAGTATGTTGTAGTAGTGGCAGGAAGTGATGAGGAAAATGGTTGCCTAGATTATCGTCCAAAGTTTATTTTAAATATAGCTAATTAAACTATAACATTCTGTTTTCTTTTCTTTTTTTTGACAAATCATATTGAATCCTTCCTGCCAGAATTTTTTTTTTCAAAGGCCCAGTATTAGTCCATGACCTGGTGTTTAAAACAAGAAAGGTGACATTTTGATTTATTGTTAAAGTGAGGTTATATGAGGGACTTATCCGGGTCTGAAAGGTGAAGCCAAGGAGGAAGTCCCTTAAACATGCATTCTCTCCACTGACCACCAGGGGCGACTCCCTCTGGCTGTATAGAAGTCTACGAGAAAATGACTTCTCTTGATTTATTCCCTCAGTAAAACATTGTCAATATGAGGTTATGGTTTACATCTTAAATTTAGAGTAATCTTAACGACAGCTGTAACTGCTGTGACCTGGAAACACCGGGGAACCCTTTCTTTACAGCACGTGTGTGATTCTGTACGTGTGTGTGTGTTTGTGTATTTGTGTGTGTAGCACAAGGAGCTGACTGCTCAGTATGAGAAGAAGCAGAAGGAGCTGAGGAACCTGTGCGTGGAGGAGGGCCAGCTGAAGCGAGCGCTGGGCATGAAGCTGGACAAAGAGTCCAAACATAAAATCCGCAAGCAGAAGAAGAAGGAGATGAAGGAGCAGCACGTCCAGGACGTGTTGGGGTATGTTGAACGCATGTGAAGCATCCGTGGAACAACAGAGGAGGATCCCCTGTTCTCCCCGAGCCGATTGATCCCGTAGTATTTACACAGCAGGTCACTGTGATAAACTCAACTTGACGTTTGAAAGAACAAAACATCTGAGCGGTTTCCCCCCAGGCAGTGCAACCAAATCCACCAGAGGCGCGAAGAGATGGCCGACCGGATCCAGGAGATCTCCAGAGAGACGCAGCAGCTCAAGGCCAACATCCAGAGCCTGAGGGACGTGAGCAGCAAGGAGACGGCCAAAGCCCAGGTGCGTGTGCTCCGCCACGGGCGTTATTTGTTGTTGTTGTTGATGTTGTTGTTCTGCGATTTGAGGACTAACCCCCCCCTCTCCCCCTACCCATTGTGTCCAGGCTCTGTACGACACGCTGTCGGCTTCAATGGACGAGCTGCACGAGAGAATCGAGACGCACATCGTGGACCTAAAACAAGACGTCACCAAGATGTCTGCACACTTTTAAACCTCCACGTCTCCACGTGTGTCCTTCTGTTTGTTGTTGCCTTCCCCCCCCCCCGTTACTATTTAACATTTGAAAGACCTGACGTGTGTACTTGTTAATAAATCAGATCAAACCAAAATGAGCCAAATATATCGTAGTTATTTTTCAGGAATGGTGTCGTCATTTGTTAACATTGTTGCACCGTAAATAATGAGTATAATATTGTCGTCAAAATATCAGATTTTACGAAACACTGTCTAAATTAGTTTTCTTCTCAGACTGATCCTGGAATCTCCCCTTCAGCATCTTTCACATCCACCAACTCAGACATCACTCACAGCCTGAGTTCTATATTTTATATCAGAAAACATGGACAAAATTTACTTTAAAGTGTTCAGAATATGAAGCAAGCGATTGTAACCCGGCTTTATTCATTCAAATGTTTCCGCCGTGGAGGTTAAGAACAGATTTAATGAGACATTGCCTCATTTGCATATCTAAACATAGAATTTCAGAAAACTTGGAACGGTGTTGGATAAAAAGAGACATCCGCACATCTAGAGCTCTAATAACACGCTTTTAAAATGCATTGGACGTAGTTACATCAGCGTGACGGTCATGTTGACCACATTGCTTCAGTCTGAATTAACGAGCAATTGTTTTGAAAAACATCTTCAAGAAGAACTCGATATGAGATGAATATTTGGTCGGATGAGGGCTTTTGGTGTCTTTTTGCAACGATATCTGGTCCAAAGCTTCTGGGTCCAGAGACCGATGTAATCAGCTGGTGTTGGTCAATGTGTTGGTCAATGTGTTGGTCAACGACGACGTGGTCGGTCGCTCTCTCTCCTCCGCGTTTGCGTCCTTTAGTTGTCGCCTTCAGGCTCGGCCCCCTTTCTCGAGGCTCTCCTTGCGATCTGCGACCTCTTCAGGTCGGCCAGCTGAGCCGCGTGATCTTTGACCTCGGCCCTCGCCGAGTGCAGCTCCTTGCGCAGCTCGTTGACTTCGGTGAACAGGGCCTCTTTCTCCTGCGGAGCAGAGGGCGGTCGGCGTTTAGCGCGCCGCGCTTTCAGGTCCGGAACGCGCAGGAAGTAGATCTACCGAGCGCCCATCAGTTGCACAGGACTGCTCCGATTGGTCCGGTTTGAACGTACCTTCATCATCCGGCAGTAGACTTTCTCGTGCTCCACAGAAGACTTGGCCAGCCTCGCCTTGAGCTTGTTCACGGTCTTCTCCTGGTAGTCGCGCTGCTGAACCATGGCCTTCTGGATATCCTCGTCAACGCTGCTTTTCTTCACCTTTTGGAAAGGGCACAACGTGGATTTAAAACGAGTTCCAACAATTACGAATTATTAACCCCCCCCCCCCTCTCCTCCGGCGCCCCAGCGATGGCCTCTCGGTTTCCCGTCGGCTCTCGAGGGTTCTGCGACCCTGCGACCTCACCACGGCGTCCTGCGATAAGTAGTTGGCGTAGATCGTCTTCACGCTCTCCTGCAGTTTCTTCGGTTCCTGGATGAAGCCGACGCAGTCGTGGAGGTCCGACTTGAGCCGCTGGAGATGCGTCTGCACGTCCCTCGCCTGCCCACCGGAACAAATATCAGAGACATGGATCTCACACAGAGGTTTGCTGAACACCTCTCCCTACCAAACCTGAATCACCCTTGATTGATATTTAAACGTGTTCGTGTCCAGATTCCTGGCTTTACACTTCGTTGGGTTACTGATGCACTTCAGCTTCTTGTCTATTATGTCACTTGTTTTAATAGTTAAAAAAGATACTTAAAAAAAAAAAAAAAGGTCCCTTGTGTTTTACAGATGAGATTTTCTTTTACCTGTTCTTCAGTCATTAGTCTAACTCGGAAATATAACGTGGCGACAAGTCTTCAGTTATTTGCATTTCTTTGTGCCGTTTAGTTTAATCTACCACACGAGGGGCGTGCACCGGGAACAACAGACACCAGGTGTCAGTCGTGTGCTCACCATCAGCATCTCCTTGTGCATCTCCTTGTCTTTGGTCCTCAGTTTGAGCCCCAGGTTAGAGATGCTGAGCTTCAGCTGAGTGTTGCTCTTGTCGATTTGCACCAGTTCCTCCTTCAGCTGTCAAATGGGGGAAGAGAGACAGACAAGGGACAACAACAGTGTCAATACTGCAGAGTGGCACAGCGTACAGGTGGGGAAGAAACTCGAGGCAATCTGTTGTCCTGGATACAGATTGGCCCATTTCAGAATCATTGATTGTGTGTGTAGCCGTGTATGTGTGTGTGTGTGTGAGAGAGAGAGAGAGTCACAGAGAGGTGATCCACAACAGCTTATGATGGAACACACACACATACACCCGATGGATCTACTTACATACTTAAACACACACCTGATGGATCTACTTAATTACACACACACACACACACACACACACACACACACACACACCTGATTGATCTGCTGTTTCTTCTCGTTGACGTCATCTTGTTGAGTCTCCGTTTTGTTATTCAACTCGCTCAACTGGAAATCGAGAATAAACTTCAGCTTCTCCAGCTCCTGGTTCTTCTTCTTCAAGCTGCCGATGGTCTCGTCCTGGATGTGGGAACGGAAGTCAGTGGAAGAAAGGTTGTTGTTGTTTTCTTTGTTGACTTCTTTTCCCCGTTAAAGGGTTTTTTGGCAGTTTTTTCTGAGGTCAGGGTATGTGTACAGCATGTGTACAGATTGTAAAGCCCTCTAAGGCCAATTTATAATTTGTGATTTTGGGCTACACAAAATAGACTGAATTGAATTGAATAATCTACTACAGATTGAGAACGAGTCATTTCTTCAGAGCTCGAGGACGACCCGATGTTTCATGTGGGTTGAAGCACTTTCAATATCGAACATGCAGGTTTTGACTTATCTCCTCACTGACCCCCAAATCAGTCATGTAAGCCCAAATTAAGTCTTATGATATCTGATTCCAAAAGCATTTACAGGGCCAATGTTTCTATGGTCTAATTCACACACCACTTTGGTTTTATATTTTAAATAAACATCCCCGGGAAACTTGATGACACAGGGTTCTCCAGAAGGTTGTGGCCTGTTAACTGTTATCCCTCCACCTACACAGAGAGGCTGATTTACTTGGAAAGAAATGAAGTGCAAACAAAACTTGTTTGACAGTTCAACAATAGCCATCTTATAGTTAGTTTGTTTTATGGGTTGATCCATCGGCAAAAAAAGTGTTTTTTTCAGTAATATCAGAAAAAAACATATGGAATCAAACCTTCCTGCTTCAATAATATTGTTCAATCATTGAGGTTTGCTTATTTAGGTTAAATAAATATTGTAATATGTTAGAATATCTTTTTCTTATCATTGTTGTTGTTGTTTAGATATATCTAGGCTTTTGATTGTTCTTTTGTTCACTAATTGGGTAACACTGTGGGCACCTGTGGTTATATGTAGGAGTAGGCAGGTACAGGACCAGCATGCACCTGGGTAGGCCAATGTTTTGGGTTTTTTCAGCGCAGGAGAGGCAGTGTTAGGAGTACCTTTGTTCTTTTGTTTGTTTGCTTGATTTGTTTAAGTTAAATAAATTATTAGAAAAACAGAATCGTTGTGACTATCCTCAAGCAGATTTAACACACATGTTTTGGGCGTGTCCTAAACTTGGACATTTCTGGTGCTATGTTTTTAATATCTTATCTATAGTTTTAGGGATCAAGCTACAACTGTGCCCTCTTCTGGCAATCTTTGGAATCTCTGCCAAACCCATCCTATATAGTACAAAAGACCAAGATATCATTTCTTTTACTACTCTTCTGGCTCGTCGCAGAATACTGCTTGCTTGGAAGTCTCCAGGACCACCATCCCAGTCTGCCTGGCTTAAGGATGTAATGTTTTTTCTGAGTCCGTTCATTTCATATTTCCAAGACCTGTCAGTGTTGTCCAATGATTGAGGCGCGTTGGGTTCTGTCCATCTGTCGGATCTATTACAACCAAATCCATGTATTACATAAAATCTGTGAACAAGTGTAAAGGCCATGTGTGTGGGTGGGTTTTGTGGGTGGGTTTGTGGGCGGGCGTGTTATGATTAATTATCTCTCCTTATTTTCAATTGTTTAAAAAAAAAGAAAAATACTTGTTCGCTGACCCCTGTCGCTATATTGTGCACATTCTCCAATAAAGTATATTATTTTAAAAAAAGAAAAGAAAAACAGAATCCTGAATGGTAAATCTTTTCTTTTGGCTGCGTGAACCACAAACCCCACGGTGTGCCGGTGGCAATGTGATTTATGTTTGTTTTTGATTCATTTATATGAGAAATGGCCAATACATAACGTTTTTATAGAGCTTAATTAATTTGATCAATGTAAAAAAAAGAGAACCCCCCCCCCAAAAAAAAATAAAGTAACGTATGGAAACCTTGCTGGTGATCTTTAGAGTCTAACATGTTGACGCCACCTTGTCGTTGTTGGTGCTCTCGAGTCCAGAGATCTGCCGCTTCACGAGATCGACGTCGTTCTCCAGGGAGCGGATCAGCCCCAGCAGCCGGAGTCGCTCCTGCTTCAGCTGGTTTATATCGGCGCACCTGTCCTCGACCTGTCTCTGCAGACTGTTGGCCTGTGATCACGCCACCATCCATCGGGGGGGAGGAGGAAAAAAAGATGGAATTAACGAGAGAAGGGCGGGGAGAAAGAAAGATGCGGTGGCAGAGAACAGGAACTGCGGGCCACCTTTTGAAACCCGACACTGGATTCTCCCTTCAGGTTGGCGTTGATCTCTCTCTCGGTGTGCAACTTCTTCTCGTACTTGACTTGGATGTCGTGGATCATCCTCTCCTCGTCCACCTTCACTTGCCTTGTGAACTCCTTGAACTCCCGCACCTGCTGCTGGGCATCCTCCTCACACTGCGCACAATAGAAGTAGGAGACAAAAGCAAAAGGGGACAGGAGAACTTGAGGGCGTCCCTTCTACCTCGTGAGACACGATCTGATCTGGTCCCGTCGGGCTCCGCTGCTCCTTCTGACCGACCTGAACCAGGAGCCGAGTCTTCTCCTGCAGCTGGGCCTCGTAGAGCTGCGTCAGCTCCTCGAGGGATTGGACGTTGCTCTCCTCCGCCGCCCTCAGCTGCTTCTCAAAATCTCCCTGCATACGTTGATGTTCATGCTGAAGATCCTGGTAGCTCTTGTGCTCCACTATTAGCTTCTGGCTGGAGGATAACTCTGTGTGTGTGAGTGACAAAACGGAATCGATCGATCCTCGTAGAAAACAGGTCACGCGGTCCCGTGGATTGTGCCCACTCTGATCCCCGTCCTCTTCCTACCTAAATCCTTCAGCTCCACTGAGTGCTTCACAGCGGCCTCTGCTGAGCTCTGCTGGTGCTCTCGCTCCTGCTTCTCCATCTCTGTCTTCATGGCCTATAAGTACAGAAGATGTTAGGATGGGATAATAAATATTATGTTGGGCGTCATTAGGCAAGAAGTCGATAATAACCTCTCGGTATATTGTAACTTAAGTGGTTCGGAGAGAAAATGTGACCTCTGCGTCAGTTATTAGCTGTTTTCCAGCTCTGTTTCTGGCCCATGCGGCGAGACTTTGGCTAATCACAGGTCATTTCAGAAAGAGAGCGTTCCTATTGGCTGTTCTACAAATGCAGAAGCTTGTAAATTATACAATTGAGAGAATAGAGGGATGTACAGGTTGTCTGTGTGGCTTTCTTAATTATTTAAAAAACATACCAATAGGAAGTCATTGTGGCAGCAGGGTTTGTTTAGGCTCAGCTGCAGAGAGGGCGGAGCAGGGGTGTGGTTTAGGGAACGTGTCGCACAAGGTCTAATCGACCCCAACTGGTGGTTAATTGTTAATCAGCCCCAGCTGGGGTTAATCTGTGTGGGTGTGTGTACCCATAAAGGAGCAGGAGGGACTGAGGAGCGCAGAGGCACAGTCTGCAACCTAAATTTAGGATATTACGAATATGTCACATGTGTCTCGTTCTTTCGTGCTGGGGGAGGGAGAAACATGCAGGTGACAGGTGACAGCTAACCCTAACCAGTTATGAAAACATGTTAACAATCATAGTAACTAAATACAAGCATTGTTCCGGTATATATTTTGGCCATAAACTGTAACGGTATGAAGTAGGCAGCAGACCTGTTGCATTGTTTTCAGAGATTCTATTTCCTGGGTGAACTTGTCAGAAAGCTCCTTCAGCTTCTCATCGTAGTCCATGTCCTTCAGGCGGAGCTGGTACTCGTTCTCCATCTGCAGCTCCTCCAGGCGCGTCTTCAGCTCCAGCATGTTCTGGGTCTGCAGCACAGACCGCCAACAGGAACACAGCGTTGGATACTTATGTTGGAAGTCCCTCGATGTTACTAACCAACTCCTCTGAATATTCATTTTTGTCACTTCTCAATCTCAATGAGCTCAACTGAGGCGAAATTAAAGGGGAAACTGTATTCAAGCATTTTTATATTATATTTAATATGTATGTTTGTTTAAACATATTTATATACACATTTGTATGTGTGTGTATATGTATATAAATATATGTATGTATGTCTATAAATAAACGTGTATATGTATATATATATATATATCGATACGTACTACATATACATGTATATACACATATACATATATATAGACATGTGTATGTTTATGTGTGTAAATATATATATGTAGATAAATATACATATATATGTATATACTGTATATATTGATACGTACAGTATATATAATATATATATATATATATACACATGTGTATGTTTATGTGTATATATATATATATATCGATACGTACAGTATATACAGATATTTACATCCAAGCTCATGTAACATACTGTCCACTCTTCACCTCAGCTTGTTTCAGACTACTAACATTAACTGAGACATATGGAAGTAAAAGGACCGAATGCAGTCTCACACACACACACACACACACACACACACACACACACACACACACACACACACACACACACACACACACACACACACACACACACACACACACACACACACACACACACACACACACACACACACACACACACACCTTCTCCTCCAGGTCTGACTTGGTGACGAGGATCTCTTCAGTGTGGACGATCTGCCTGTTGCTCTTCAGTCCTCGGCCCTCCTTGTCGATGACCTTCCACATCAACAGGCAGCCATCCTCCGACACAGTCAGCAGGAACTGATCGTCAAAAGTGATCACCATCTGAGGACACCCAAGGTCAGCAGCCAGGTCGACAGAACTCATCATCATGGACACGGGAGATCATTTCTCCCTCTCAAAGTCTTCCAGGAGTCAAATTTACACAAAGGTGACATTCAGGGGGGATTTAGAGGGATTTTAAGAGGTATCATCTCTTTTCTCTCTTCAGAGTCCCTACATTTCAAAACATCATGGTAGCAGGGTATAGTAGGATCCTGTTAAAATACATGTTGACAATAAAAAATATTTTGAATAAATAAATCGACTCTTCTAAGCGAGTGCACACTGCCCATCACCATGGAGACCGACCTTGGTGATGGGGCCGCAGTGAGCCTGGTACATGATCCATTCCTTCTGGAGAGGAAGCGGGTATTTAATGGCTCTGACGGTCCCGCTGGAAGTCCCGGTGAAGACGACCCTGCCAGAGTGAGACACCGCCACGGCGGTGTGAGCGACCTCATCAGCCGGAACCTCTTTCAGGACCTGTTGAACCCATGAAATACTTAATCAAACAACCCTAACCCTAAACAAGATTGGATTCCCTTTTTCTTGAGTGACAGTGGAGTACATATTTTAAATTGAGTGCAGACGAGTATGCAGGAAGTATAGTTATATATTAAAGTCATTGTTCCACAGGTGGATAAGTTTTATTTTATTTGTATCTTAATATGTGACGTTGAATGGTTTGAGACCTATTCGGGCCGGCAGTGATGCAGTCCTTACTAGAGGTTCCCAAACATGTTGCTTTTGTCCTCTCGTTACCTCGTGTCAGCGGTGTCGTGCTGTGTGAGGAACTCAAGCAAACAGGAGGAACTTTTACTTTCCCAGATTGTCGAAGCATTAAATAATAGTTGAGCTCCACACCTTCCTTTTTGTATTAGTTGTTTTCATCCTGTCTCTAACTATCATGTCATTCCAGATCCTGCTTCCCATCTCGTCAGTCCAACTCCCTTCACCTGCCTCTGATCACCTCGTTAGTCCCTCATTACCTTCACCTGGTCTTCATGCCCATCTCACCTGTTACCCATTCCCTAATTAGTCCCTGTTTACTTAGGTTCCCTCACTTGCACTTGTCCTCTGCCAGATTGTCTTGTGTTTCTCTTGAACGTTTTGGTCTGTTCCGTTCCTGACAACCGTTCCTGACAACACTTTCAGTAAAAAATCTTTATCAGCATTATCTGTCTGCTGAGTCGTGCATTTGGGTCCACCCTAATCCTGTCGAGACAGTAAAATTATTTTGCATCGGGAGAAAAAGCTAAAATAAAAGTCCAAATGAAGAGACGCACATATACTCACTCTAATCAACATGTTTGCATTAACAATGGATCCAATTGACTTTGTGTATTGTGAATCCCTCGTTGTGTCAGTGGCCTTACCTCTGCTCATATGGTAAGCAGCCTCACATCTTTCCTAAAACTCCTACATGAACACATTCGGCTTACCCGATCCACTCGATGGAAAGGGGTTACAGTATCTGTTCGAGCTATTTATTTGATTTTATTATTTTGTTCTTTTTTTAAGAAATAGGATTGTTTAATCAGTCAAGTTGTTTGCTTAATTAGGTTAGATGTTTTGATATATAAGAAAATAGCCTTTTCTAGTTTTTAGTTTAGTTTAATTTGTTGATGTTGTTTAGATATATTTAGTCTTTTCTTTGTTTATTTGTTTGCTAATTGGGTAACACTGTGGGCCCCTGTGGTTATATGTAGGAGTAGGCAAATACAGGACCAGCATGCACCTGGGTAGGCCAATGTTTTTTTTTACCAGTGCAGTAGAGGCAGTGTTAGGAGTTCTTTTATTTGTTTACTTGTTTCGTTAAATAAATTATTAGAAAAAAGAAATCCTGAATGGACAATGCTTTCTTTTGGCTGAGTGAATCACAAACCCATTGAGTGCCAGTGGCAATTTGATTTGTGTTTGTTTCTTGATTTATTGGACAAATGGAAACTACTCGAGCGGTTTGCTCTTACTCACCTGGCAATCTTGGATCTCCTTCAGTGTGAGGTCAGTCCCCACGGCGAGGATGGTCTT
Source organism: Liparis tanakae (assembly GCA_036178185.1). Lineage (NCBI taxonomy): Eukaryota > Metazoa > Chordata > Actinopteri > Perciformes > Liparidae > Liparis > Liparis tanakae. The sequence goes on along the minus strand of CM070109.1, from coordinate 18,192,576 downwards.
GCAGTCTGAAGAGAAGGCGACGTCCGTGTAGCTGCAGGACTTGAGGACGCTCTCAGACTCACGCTTGCCAGTCCGGGTGTTCCACTCGTACACGGCGCCGTCCATCCCGCATGACACCAGCCGGGTGTCGTCCAGACTCCATTCAATGCCTCGCACCTGAACAAAACATCTAAATTGTACTCCAAATACTGTGTGACTACTGTCTCTGACTGTAGAAACTGTCCTGTCAAAGACACACATCATGCAGTGTGAGAGGAGACTTCAGCAACAGACACACACTGTTGGGTTATTCCCTTCAACACTAAAATACCCACTGCTTCTGTGATAGATTGTAATTATTAGTTTTAATGTACATTTATTTGAATATGTTCATATAATCTGTAACGTCAATATAAATCCCAAATGTGATACAAACAGTATTTATTCATATTCATAACTACATGTACATAATACAGTTTATGTATTCTGTATATATTTATTTAATTTTTTCATTTAATATCTTACGGAACTCTCATTTAGTCCCATTTGTTATAGTTTATGATATATATCATATCATAAATAGATTATATATATATATATATATATATAAGATATATATATATATATATATATATATATATATATATATATATATATATATATAAGATATATACCTGTATTCGTCCCACAGTGGGGAAATTTCAAAGATCACAGCAGCGGTGCACATCAGAGCATTAATAAAAAATAATTATAAAAATACTAAAAACTAATACTAAATATACAATGGAAAAACAAAGTAAAGTGCTGAGTAAAAGTTTATTGGTCATTTGTGTTTTATTATATATATATATATATATATATATATATATATATATATATATATATATATATATAATATTAAGTTATTTTATTTGTGTAAATAACAGTGGTGTCTGTTTAAGTACATTGAGGGAGATATAAAAGAGTCAAATTCGGAATGAAGGCCCTTCTGAACTCCCCCTCTCATTCCTATGCTGTGCTCTGCAGCCTCCTGCGCCACTCACCTTCCCGTTGTGGCCCTTCAGATTGAGCATGTTCTCAAACGAGGTGACGGAGTAGATGTGGATGACGTTTGCGTTGACTGCCGCAAACACGTGGCCACCGTGACTGAAGGCACACTGAAAATGTGGCGGGAGAAAGTGTTAAAAAACTAAAAAACACTCAAAGGAAACGGTGAGCGTTCAAATGTGAGTCATGTGGCTGTGACGTCACCATCGTGTGACCCACCTCTCTGCAGCCGCGCACGGTGAACTCCTTGACGGTGCGGATGTCGTCGATGAGCAGGTTCATCAGCCTGAGTTTGTCTGAAAAGCCCACCAGGATGAAGAGGCCGCTGGGATGCAGAGCCACGCTGTGCGCCTCCTCCTGGAACTCCTTGTACAGCTCCAACAACCTGTGACAGGGGAGGAGCAGTGAAGAGACACGGCAGCGTGTCCTCAGCGTGCCACACTTCATATAAACACGATACTGAACACATGGCTCGACAGGTCGTTTTCCCTAATTGCATTTTAATACTAATCAATATGTGTACGACTCACAAAAAAAAAGAATTGTGCAAAAGACTGGCGAGAAATTAAGTAGATACATTAACTCGTCATGAACAAAACAGCAAGGAGCTTGGGAGTTAATTGTGTCTCTTACTTTGTTTCATAGTTCCAGATGCGGACGGAGCGGTCCAGAGAGCTGGTGGCCACCAGGGGCTTTCTGATGCAGACGGACAAACCAGTGATGGACTTAGAGTGGAAGGACTGGGAGAGGAACTCAAAATGTTCCTTCTGTTGAAAATGTTTCTTCTGATGGTACAAAAACAAAGAGCAGAATGAATTGTTATTTAGGGCAAAACAAAGGATTTATTATCCTTAATAAGGCATTGTACATTACAAAACGGTATTAATCCCCAGTGGGGAAACTCATTTGCCACCAACAAGTCATCCAGACAAAAATAGACACAACAGACAAGAAACACACTACAAGGAACAAACGAAACCAGAAGATGCCCCATAAACCAAGACCATCAGAAAGATGCTAAATCTAAAAAAAACTAAAGGTGTTCTTTCAAAAATCAAACTGCTGCTGGAACGAAAGACGGATCCTGTAGCTTCAAAAGGCATAGTTGACTATTAACAAGTGGATTATAAAGGATTTATTAAAGCCCCACTATGTAACTTTTCCACCTTAAAATAACAGCTTGAAAAAAATTGTGCCACTACAATGACTTTTAATATGTTGATTTGCTCCTCCGCCACTGCCATCGGGGGTCCGTGGCCAGAATACTGCTGAATGTAAAATGTTGGGACCAGCCCGGTGCTTCCGGTTGAGGAACAGGAAGTACTTCAACTTCCTTTCTGGCAGTGATTACCCAACGTCATATAGTGCCAGTCCACGCTCACAGGTGACTTTTTATTTGCTCCACTACCGACGTGTACAGACAGAATGACATGCCAAACGGCTCGCTGAGGCTGCCGAGATGTGCTGCCGGCAGCTCGCATCGATCAGCTGTGAGATCAGCTGTGAGTGAGCCGGAAGAGCCATATATGGCTCGAGAGAGAGTTTTACACTAACTAAAAAAAAGTTAAATACCTAGGGCGCGCTAAGGGGAAAAAAACATAAAGTGTCGCTTTAACTGCAAAAAGGTGTTGTTCTTGCTTTAGATCAGGGGTGGTCACACTTTTTCAGCATGCGAGCTACTTACAATGTGACCAAGTCAAGACGATCGACGGGGGGTGCTAGTGACTTTTTCTCTGCTCCGCCCGACGATGCGCGCAAAGCCAGCGAAGCTTTATGGCTGCGAGACCGCAGCGGAGGACTGTTAACGCACACGGAGTGACAGAAATGACACGCTTCTGCTGTAATCTGGCGCTATAGAGAAAGTTACTCGGGGGCGGGCACATTTATTTTTCTGTGATGCGATCTACCAACACTACGCCGCGATCGACTGGCAGGTCGCTGCGATCGACCGGTCGATCGCGATCGACGTATTGAGCACCCCTGCTTTAGATCCAGTAGCTGCACAAACCAAAGTGAACTGTTAATAAGTGCATATAACAGATTTATCAAGAACACAAGATGTTATTCACGTTCTTAAACAGTCTATAAACTGTAAACATGTTGCTTATTTATAAGTGCTTATAAATGTCTTCTAATCAAACAATAAACATATTTATAAAATTATCAACGCTTATATATTCTTATTAACGCATGATACTGTCAGTAAGCATCTTATTAAGGACTTATAAGATGCCTAATACCTAGTAAGAAACGTTTATTACAAGGACCTTGATATGAAGCCTCCGTGTTTAGTGAGAGCTCTCCGCTAACACAGTGGTCTGATGAAAATGAGGCTGTGTTGTTGTTGTTTTAAACACAGTGCCAAAGTGTCAGTGATGGTGCATGTAGAATGGACTTCACCGTGTGGCTCTGCACAGAGGAGAGGCTGAAGCTGTACAGCTGTCCTCTGTCCGTACTGATGGCCAGAGTCTCCTCTGCTGGACTGATGCACATGGTGTCGATCTCCTGGCATTCCGCCGAGGTCAGCTCATTGCTGCATGGGTCTGGTGGGATCTGACCGATGAGGACAAACATGTGATCACTTGGGAACACGCACAGAGTCTGCAGTACCGCTGGTACCGGCATGAACGCTCACCCGCATCTCCCTGCTCCTTCTATAACCGTCCTCCTCGGTCTTCTCAAAGAGACAGACGGTGCCGGGCCCCAGAGAGCATGCGAAGCCCTTGGAGTAAGACAGAATGGCTGTGATGCGAGGACCATCTTCCACGTCACTGCCTCTGATCTTCTTGATCTGTATTTGCCTGAGCAGTGAATTATGGAAAGAAAATAACAAGTATATTCAGCAAAAAAACGATATGAATGATATAAAAGTCATTTGGATTAAACTCCATCTGCAGATTTTGCTGCATGTGACATACGAGCCTATGAAGACAACCTGTGGGTCTACCTCCAACTGCCTGATGGATCGTGGAGGTCTCCATCGTGTAATATGCCTACTTTGAACTATTCATACACTCTGTCATATTCATTGAATGTATTCTAACTCTAATCTGTCCTTCTGGTCACATGACATCTATTGCACCTGTCCATCCTGGAGAGGGATCCTCCTCTGTTTCTCTCCTGAAGGTTTCTTCCCCTTTTCCCCCTGAAGGGTTATTTGGGAGTTTTTCCTGATCCGATGTGAGGTTTTGGGACCGGGATGTCTATGTGTACAGCTTTACACTCTGAGACAAATGAGTAATTTGTGAAATTGGGCTATACAAATAAACTGAATTGAATTGGGTATGTGACGTCACCACATCTTTACAGCGTCTCACTCCTCTTCCGCTGACCTGTCAGAATGCAGCTGCACGGCAGTGGAAGCCACGTCGATCTCTCCTCGCAGGTCTCCGGACTCGAACACCAGCAGCCTGCCGCTGTCCGTTCCAGCGATCGCCCGCTCCCCGGACGCCCAGGTGTGACACAGGATGTCCACGGACTCCACCTTGGGGGCGCCGCTCTGCTTCAGGGACCCCTCCGAGTAGCGCAGCAGCTTGAACACGCCACGCCCGCTCACGCACAGCTGCGTGTTGCTGTGCGGGCTGAAGCTGACCTGGTTGGGACATCCCGTGAGGGAGTAGGAGCTCGGGGGATGCACGCATGCGCGGTGGCCTGCACTGATATATGGCGCGCGGCTGACTCACCTGGGTAACGGAGTTGTTTGGGTCACTGCTGGTCCTCAGCGTTGCCAGGACCTTCTGTTTCTCCCAAAGCCACAAGATCAGCATCCCCTCCGGGCCCCCCGTCTGGCCTACCAGGTACTTGGAATCGGGGGAGAAGGCCACGCATATAAACTCCGACGCGACCGCGTCTCCCGCGGTCAGAACTTTCCTCTTCCGGCCCTGCTCGTGCTGCAGGTCGAACACGGTGACGGTGGCCGCCTCGCCGCACTCCGACGCCGCCAGGTAGCGCCGGTTGGGGCTGATGGCCAGCGCGCGCATGCCCCGGCTTTTCTCCGAGCCTGCGGAGACAGCAGATAGGGCATGTGAGACAAGCTACTGTCAGACAACTAACCTATAGATAGTGTTAGAGAAAATAAATAGAATTACGCGCGGCTGATACCACCTGATATATAACACGCAAACAGGCTTTACGAAAACGACATTAGCGAGATGCTTTTAATTCTTAAAAAATAAAGCTCTCCGACGCTCTCGTTTTAAAAGCATTAAAAAGTCGTCTAGTAACGTTGGTTATTACGTCTTAACTTACCTGGAATGATCCTCTGACATCTTTGGGCGACGTTGAAGCAAACGCAGCTGTTTCCGCTGGGGAAAACGACAGTGTGCTCGTCGAAGAAACACAAGTTATTGCTCACACCTGTCCTCAGACCGAAGATGAAATGAGACTGGGCAACTATGGTCGACATTTTTTCGGTCGAGTTTTAAAACAAGTTTTCCCTCGCACACAACTCTTAATTATTTAACGTTAATACTTTAAAGAGTTTAACTAACCATTTACTTTGAGCTGTCGCAAACGTGAGAACAGAAGGGGTGATTGAGTCCCGTTGCTAAGCAACCCGAGATATCCCGCGATAACTTGAAAATTCGTTCAATGAGGAATCTCTTCTTTTTTGCCCGAGTCTCTCTGTATCCACCATTTCATACAGCCACTGCAATCCCTCCCCGTGTATTTACATTTCCATGGACAGTAACTAGCAAAGTGTTGTTTTTGCCTGCTACTTTATGATGTCCGCATCTTTCTTAATGAAGTCTCGTGGGATTTTGGGGGGTTGCCTAGCGACGCAACTCGACTAACAGAGTGTTAAAGGCCCGACACTCTAATGGTGGAATGTAAAGTTACCTGCTCCAGCATTGTAGGACTGCTTGTACAGTTTTTAGTTACGTAGTCTACTTTACTTAAGCATTTTCATATATTCTATTATCATATTATACTGACTAAACTATATACTTCTACACATGCCCAGGCTTATATTTCAGAGGGCGTTTATCTGAAAGCCATACTCTATTTTACTCTATCATTTGATGAAATAGATGCAATGCTATAGATTACTGATTGACAATAAATAACGTACTACATTTGAAATATGTGTCCAGTAGATCTGTGCAATAAGAAGTAGATAATGCAACCAGCTGTTTTCATATTTAGGCCAGTCGAAGGAGTGATATCAGAGGAAAGGAGGTCGAATAGTGTCGGGACCACATCATGATATACAGACTGCAAATGTGATTAACCAAGCAAAAAAGAAGATCATATTTTAAAACAACAAAGCAAACACAATTAATTGATTAAACTGTATTTTGGAAGGTTAGTTTAAAAGACACATGGGAATGTGATCTCACATTTAAGAGCCTGATGCGGGTCAGTTTGATTGAGTTGGCAGAAGTAGGAGTGAGGCATTTCTTTTTTTTTTTACAGGCGTTAATAAACACAGCTAAACACAGATAAATAAATCACAGCAATTCAGATTGCGAACGTCAAAGGCTTTAATGGCATGATTCAATAACACAAAAGAGTGTCTTTTGCATCCGAGGCTCTAATATTGAGACGAGTTTCATGTTTCAGAAGGAGCAATGCTGTATATAAAGAATAGGAAGATAGTGAACGTGGTGAGAAGGATTGTCTTCTCTTATTGTTTGTATGGAGATAACTTGTTGTTTCCTGCGGGGCACAGTAGAGTCTTATCTAAATTGTACATTTGTTCTGTTATCAGCCAAACAAACTGGCCACACATTTTTAAAAAGGAGTACAAAAAAGACTTTATTGCAATTATTTGACCAATTTCAGCAAATTAAAACAGACCATTTAGCAGTTCTGAATACATAGGCTAACAGAGACCATGATGCATTTAGGCAACAGTTATCCCCCCTATGCAAACTCCACCACTAGGAAGTCGCCTCTGAAGGACAGACAAACCAGGGGTGACTTAGGTTCAGGTTAAAATTCAACCTCAACACAAATCATGGACAAAGAAAGGGGAGCGGGGTTAATGGAAAACATACTGTACATACAGAAAACCATGTGATACAGTCCAAAGCTTTGGAACAAGAACGAGTAGATGGACCTTTAGTGTGTCGTTTTGTCAAAACAAAGACGTTGAAGTCATTGGCCCTGCCCACGTGACTCGTTGAGCACTGACGAATGAATCGCCTGCACAGCCACACATCACTAAGGCATCTCGAGGGTCGCGGAGTACGCAGAAAATAGTGCGCTCCATATTTGGTCAGATGAAAGAAACTATGCAAAAACTATGCAGAGGCCTTCGTCATGAATGACACCACCTTGTCACCTTGCTATGATACATGTGATCTTGATATGAATGAAGCGCATGCAATGAACTTCCTATTAAATTCTATAAATCCTATCCGGGTTGTTGTTGTTGACCGGTTGACCAGTGGAGGTCGATATATTTCACAGACTGCTTTATGCCCCTTTAAGGTTTAGCTTATTTCAACATGTTTACATTCAGAACTCTGTTGTGGCAAAGAAAAGAAAATCCATATTGGATCATGAAAGAACAGAAGCCCTTTGAGGCGTGTATACAAAACTAATTTAGTTGATTCCTTTTTCTTCTCTCCTGAGTTTATGACTTATGAACAGTTTAAAAATATGTTTCTGTTTTGTATGAATGTTGTTGTAATACTCATTCTGGCCACAAGAGGCTGCAGTGCACCACTCCCCCATGTTCTCACAAAAACGTTCAGGATTTCTTCTGGGGAGGTTTAATTCCACCATGGACTCAAACTCAAGGTACATATATTGTGTGTTAGCTTATATTTTCATAGACAAACAACAACAAAATGCTAGAAACTAAGAAGGATTATCTGGGCAAAACCTTTTTTTTAAACTATATTTAAGTCATGAGCACGGGAGAGAAAACTATTTAGATTAAACATCCAAGTCTGATCTAAATTGTTATACATTTTATATTCGTACTTCCCTCTAAGGGCTTCTGTATTAAAAGAGTTAATTCAAAGTTCTTGAAAATTAATTTCTATGGAGGAATTACGTTAATATGTACTAAAGCCCTTCGCTATACACATTCTAGACTAACATCCCTTTATACATAGCAGGGTCTGAGGAGTATATGAGCTACAATATAATACACTATGCACATTATTCCGCTGGTATTTTGACCTCTCAGTGTTCCCTGGACAGGCGGATGGAGCGCTGCCGGTCCAGCACGGGGCAGTCTTGATTAGCAGGAGATGAAGAGGGCGCTCAGAGACCGCTGGCTCTGTGTTCGCTCCAAATGTCCACCAGCGGACAGGATCTCGCAGGCGGCCAGTTCATGATAGAGGGCGTTGAGCACTTCCAGAATGTGAGCTTTCCCTGTGCAATACAACAAAAAACAGATCAGATGTCACCGCCGAGGGAGTGGTGTTACGGGACGACCCCGGCGAGGAATTTCATTCAATCCGAAGCCCAGAGTGACCGTAAATGTTCATTCTCGCGTTTCCCCAGACATGGTGTCGGTGTTTCATTGGCCGTGTGCGCTCTACTCACCGTGTTGCGGGTCGCTGCAGGACCCCAAAGTGCTGAGCAAGATTTTCCCGAGGGATCGCCGCGAGACGTTCTGAAACGAGAGACAGGGAGAGAGAGCTGTTCTCAGACGACCCGCCAGAACATTAACAGGTTCACTTTAACGGGCGATCTGCGTCTTGCTCTCGCACACATGTTCAGCAACTGAAATGAGGTCTATAATCAATCCCAGTGGGGTTAGAAAACAAAAGATTGGACAAAAAAAATAAAATAAAAAGCGATTACATTCATATGGAAGGTAAGACGTCTGCTGGCAAAGTGAGTTAATGTCCACGTGGAGCTCTGAGCTCGAACTCCTGCTGGTAAAGACTCGTATTTGCTTTTCTGATGCATCTTAACTAGGAAAACTCATCCCGGTGCAGCGTGGGTGGCTTTTCTTTCGACTGCCAACAGGACAAAACGATTTCCCTTACTTTGAGGTTCAGTTTTACTTCCCATGGAGGTAGAAACAGGATGTTTCACGGGGCTACAACAACAAATCTAAACAATATGTTGGGGCTGTAGAAATGGTAAAGAACAACATGTCTTGGCTGTCGGTAGCTTTGATCCCAAAATCCGCTGGTGTCCAAATTCACCAGGTCAGACTGAATGGCGTCGTTTAAAGTCGACTGACCAGGTCCCGGAGCTGTTGCAGGAGCTGCAGGATGTCCGCCAGCTTCTCCTCCACCAGCGACAGACGAACCCGCTCCGTCTCCAGCATCTGCAGCTCCACCTGAAGCAGCTCAGTCTCCTCTGCCTTCTGCTGCAGCTCCTGCACCAGAGAGTCCTTCATCTGGAAGACACACACACACCGTCACAATAAAGCATGGCGACCTCCCTCTGCCTGGCATATAGGCTCGGGTCTCCTCTTGTGGTTTATCTTAATGTAAAAAGAAAGTTTTCCAAAGCAATTTTAATGTTATGAATTAATCTATTGTAACTATTTGTTTCATTTAATAAATAGAGAATCTCACCACTTGATAGCAGTTTTCATTTTGGTACAGTTGAAATGCCCAAATCTCACTATAAAGTGTGCTCGAGAACTGTTCACGCGATCTGCTTCAAAGTTGGTGGGTGTATTGCAGTGTCACACTTTCAATACACTTTAAATAAACAAGTGGCAGCCTCTGTGCAGCAGCAGTAGGGGGGGGGCTTCAGGCTCTGCAGGCATAGACTTCTATACAACCAGAGGAGTCGCCCCCTGATGGCCAGTAGAGAGGATGCACGTTTTAAGAACAGTCGGTCTCCATCAGCTTCTGCAGATTTGGAGGTTGCTGCCTGGTTACATCAAAACTCTTTTTATTCCCCTGGAGGAAACAAGCGACAAGCGGCTCTCGGTCAGTCGCCCCACAGCACCCCCTCCAACACGCACACAGTTTGTCCGACTTAAAGCCCAAATAGTCAGTTCAATATTATAGAGGAACGATAAAACCGTGAAACACTCTTTTAATAACCTGAAAGGCTGTGTATACATATATTATATTTACCATATGTATACATAGATATACAAAATATATATTTCCATTCAATATGTATTTAGAATATTGAAAATAAAACCCTAGCCAAAAAATACATTTTAAAGGATTGATGGACAGATGTTATTAGTTATTTTTGTTATTGTCACCAAAACCCAACACTGTCAGTCTTTTTCTGTTTTATATATATATATATATATATATATATATATATATATATATATATATATATATATATATATATATATTTATATATTCTCAGGATGTACAGAAGTTGATAATCTACAAGAGCAGCTGGATGTGTCAGCCTCGTGAATGATACATTATTGCCCTGTGGGCCTGCTTAACATCCTAATTCAATATAAATATACCCAACGTAAATGTTTGTCAAATGTTAAGGGCGAGAGTGAGTCTTTTATTGCAATGTAGATTCTGTCTGCCAAAAGGGCTGGAGATCGCTGCGGTGCACCTTTACGTCATGGCGTACCGGAGGACAGAGGTCTCACCCCGCACATCCTGCACATAAACAAAGCCTCACAGTGGTGACTTTGTTTAGCTTTGACTTCTCCTCTCGGAGCACGGAGACGTTCTGGGAACACGTTACGTCATGGCTCCCCTTCTCCCCGTCTTCCTGTGTTGTGAAAACACGACTCGGCTGAAACGGGAGGGCTTTAATTTATGATAAGTGTCACGCGGGACAAGAGGGGTCGGGGGGGTCAGGGGGGGAAGAGTGTTTCTATGGTTCTTCTCCAGTGAGAAACAGCTGCAAACACACACACCCACACACACACACACACACACACATACAGACACTGTGGAGGCTCTGGTTTCCAGAGGTTTGGTTAGGTGTAAGCTGCAGCATCAAGCCGCCGGCTGCGGTTCGGCCTTTCGGGTCCTCCACTTTCATAACAACTCTCTGATCTAGTCTCATGGCGCCCGGCCGCGGCCACAGAGCGACGCCGGACGCGAAGCGAGGCAGGACGCCGTCCAGAGACAACAGATCCATGTAAACGCATCCAGCGGACCCGTGGCAGAGGGAGCGCCGTGAGCCGCCCACCGGCCGGCGTGATGGGAGGTCAGTGGTGGTCAGTACCTGGTCCATGTCCATCTCCGCCTGGCTCTCCTTCAGCTCCAGCTGCTTGTGCAACCGGGCCACCCTCTCCAGGAGCTCCACCACAGCGCTGCAGCTCTCCTCGCTCCTCGAGCTCCCGTAGTTGGACATCAGTTTCTTGAACGCCTTGTCGTCGCACCTGGTCAACAACACGGGGGAAACATTGTTAGCACACAAGCTAGCATGGCGTCCGTCCTGCTGCCTCGTTGACAAATAATCCCTCCCACGTGTCGCAGATATTCATTGTGTTGTGGAAACAAGGATCAAATGTAGATTCCTGTATGGAAACCCATAGGGGACTTTATCAAATTATAATGTAAACGTGACAATTGTGTTTTCCACACATGTTCTTTGAGTTAACTGAAGACCCGGCTTGATGGGACTGATTGCATTTTTATTTTGACACCAAAAGTGCACAGCGTCATATGTAAATGTGAACGCTTTAGACTGGGAGTGCTGTTTTTGCATATTGTTTGATCGATGTTCACTGTACAGCAGGTTAATAAGTCTTTTAAAATGAAATGTCAAATGTTTTTCTGCATTTTTTTAATTATTAGAACATTTTATTTTCAATTTGACTTATTAGCATGAATGGAAATTAGGTTGTGTTGTTTATGTTGCATACAAATGTTCAGAACAAATGTTCAAAGCTTTTCCATTTTCTTTTTAATAACCTCAGGGATCGCCCACTTTGTGCTGCATTTTTTATGAAATACGCTTGTTAAGCAATTCAGGGCAACAATTTTGATTTATTATTACATAGACATGTGGTAGATTATAATGCCTCTGTTACAGATTACATTATCATTTCAAGAGTCTTAAATGGACTCTCATAGAAAAACTTAATATAATACATCAACTTTGAAAGACATATACACACACACACATATTATATATATATATATATATATACATATTTGTATATGTATGTATATATATATATATATATATATATATATATATATACATATTTGTATATGTATGTATATATATATGTTTGTTGTTGAAGTCTTTGGAGGCAAAAAAGACCAACCTTAAACAGACACCCTAAAACATTATTTGTTATATATTTCTACTAATTCAAATAGTATACGTAGAAGATGTAACGTTAACGTCATAGACAGCGAGCTGTGAGCTGTGTGGTCCTCTTTGAGAGCGGGTTCTGGGAAGAACGGTCGGTACCTTTCCCCGCAGCAGGACAGCCTCGTCAAGATCCTCTTCACCTCGTCCACCTGCCGCTGCTGATCGTCGGTCCACTTGTCGTCCTCCTCGTCGGACGCCGCCTGGCCCTCCACCGAACGGAACAGCTGCTCCTCCACTAAACGGCCACAACACGCCATCATGGTTAATCAGGGTTCTTACACATTTTGACCGATGGATTTCCATGACTTTTCCATGACTTTAAATCAAATTTCCATGACCAAATTGAAATCTCGGTAAAACATGAAAAATGTAGAACATTTTACGTATTAAGAGCGTACGCCCGCTTATATTTTGAGCGTTCTTCTTTGAAAAAACATATTAATTATTTCAAACTCGGTGATTATAACAAATTTCCATGATTTTTCCAAAACTTTTATGATAATTTTTTTTTCCATGACTTTTCCAGGCCTGGAAATGACCATTTTAAAATTCCATGACTTTTCCAGGTTTTCCATAACTGTACGAACCCTGTTAATGCGAGCCCTATAGTCATTACCATAGAGGGATGTATAGCCAACGGTGTGTGGGGGGTGGGGGAGGGAGGGAAGAGAAAGGATCGAGACTCCAGCTGTAACAATTCATCGGTCAGTCCATCAAGCTAGAATCGATCTGCAACTATTTTGGTGGCCAAATTATTGTTTTCAGGCAAAAGTCCCGTCTGATCTGTGGCTCCAGCCTCTCCATGTCATGTCTCGTCGTTTATGTTAAGTTTTAAGCTTTAGTACTGTTTTCCATGTCCGCTTTTATTTTGTAGTAACTGTCCTCTCTGTTTCAGAAACTTTATTTCGTGCCCCGGTGTTTCCTCGTTAGTGTGATTGTCTGCTCCAGCCCTGACTGTGTCCACCTGTTCCCCATGTCCTCATGTATTTAAGCCTGTCTACCTGTGTCTTGTGTCAGATCGTCTGGTCTCTTGTCTCGTCCTGATCCTTCTAGATATTGTAGTCTTTTGTCCTGGTTTGCTTTTCCAACATAGTTGGGATTTTGTTTTGTACTTTGTTCAAGTCTTTTCCAGCATATCTGTGATTTTCTGTTTTCTATAAACCCTTTTGATTGACCTGAACTTTCGAGTCGTGCTTTTGGGTTCTGTCTTTTGAGTCGTGACGCTCCATCGTGAGGATGTTTCGCTTCTCTGTGTTTCATATCATGGACAACTGAACTTCTGTGGGGTTTGGACGGCTGGTTCCGTGTCCCTTTGAGCTCAGTTAGTTTTTACACTCACACAATATTTACTACATGTGTTTTATAGAACAAATAATACACAAAAAGGAGTTGAAGCCCTATAGAGGTTATAAAGGTTACTGTCTATATATATTTTATTTTACATTGCTGTATTTACATATATATATATATATATATATATATATATATATATATATATATATATATATATACACACATATATATTTTATTTTATTTTGTATTTTATATTTCACTTTGTATACTTTATGCAATCACTTTCTTTCTTTCTTATATTTATATTTTATTGTGTTTAGTTTATTGGTGCTACTGTGTCAACAAATTTCCCCTTGGGGATTAATAAAGTATATTTCTATTTCTATTCTATTTTATTCTAAAATAATTGCTTTGAATAGTGAGACTGGTTCCTATTGGGATGAGTTACTCTCTTCATCGACAGCCAGATACGTAGAGAGAGACGTACATTCCACTCTGGACTTTCTTTCACGAGCAGTGTGTCTCACTTTTATCCGGCGTGGTCACGGCGCGCCCCGTCGGAGAGCATCGGTCGTGCTGGGAGTCCGAGCAGCATCTCTGGCCCGGCCTGTTGCCGACGCCGGGCTGCTGCTGCTGCTGCTGCTCCGCCCCGGTGCTGCCTGGGAGTTGCAGTTTCGACCTAAACAGAGAAGGAGCACAGCGAGTTCTGTACAGCGGTCTGACTGGCTCGCGGGGCCGAGGGGGCCGAACCTGCCCGTCGACATTTTTGCACGGACGCGAAAAAGTTTGGTTTCAAACCATTTGCCGGCATCAAAGGGAACATATCAAGTAACACAAGGCGGTGTGTATTAAGCCACATCTACAACCGCCACGATACTTTTATAGGCCTGTGATGTTGGACGCCAAAATGTGGGTGTAATTGAAGCCAGACGAGGCATCTTTAAGACTCTTTTACAGTAAAAGTGGGTCAGTGGTGGAAAGGCGCTGTTCGTCTACAAGATGTGACACTGGGTGGAACAAAAGACAGTTTCCAACGCTCGCTTAATCTGCAGATGAAAAGACGTTGGTTCTGTATGACATGTTTTCCCTCGTGTCGAAGGCACGTTCAAACATTTGTCACCTAAGAAGGAAAAGAAAGAAAGAAAAAGAAAAGACGGAGGCCGCAGTTTGCGCGGATCAATCTTTCTGTGATGGTTTGAGTTTTCTAGGTTTCGCCTGCCGTCTGCTCTTTTGTGTTGGGGGGGAAATCCGATAGGGGGCCTGCGTAAATCACAGCATAAGTGTTTCCAGATGATGATGTCTTGCTGAAAAAAAAAAGAAAAAAAAGAAAGAATTTGGTCTTTTTTCAAGAGCCTGACTGAGGGAAAGAAAAGAAAAAGTCACAGAGCGCTCGTACTTATATCCTGTTGGCACGAGGCAGACTATATGCCGTAACACAACATTACCTCTGTGTTCTACTTTTGGGTTCCTTGGCGCATAAAGTGGGGTGAAACCGAGTGATTTCACTGAAGGTCAATAATCGCGCCATGATTTCAGGCAATCAATCAGAAGAGTCGTGTTTAAGTTAGTGGGGGCCACGGTGGAAGAACAAGGAGGGGGGGGGGGGGGGTGTTCCCCGAGGGCCAGCAGCTGCAGCCGGACAGACACGAAGCTGGTGCACGGTCCAGAACTCGCTCACAAAGCTCTGCTGGTTGCCGCGGAGATGCTCTGACTCTGGAATGAAGTGGCGTCAGACGTCTTTCTAAAGCGAACGTCGGTGTGACCAATTGCACTTTAACTGACGGCGGTTAGTGGGAGGTAGCAAGGCCATTGACATGCATTGAGGTAAAAAAAGAGAGAAGGAAATTCAATTTAAATTGTGTCTCATCAGAGACAAAACAAGCACCCTCTGTTTCAAAGCTATGGCGCAAAAGATTGACCTCCAAGCTGTCACACGAAACCTGGCTCTGAATGCTTTTGGACTGCGCCCGAGATTCCATCTGACGGTGATGGTGCCGAGCGTTGGAAATCCAACTGGATAAACGCAGACACCTGAAAGTAGTCCAGGCAGACATCCCGAAACGGGATCGGACTGTGGGATGCAGCAGACGAAGAAATTTGATGTATTTCGGCCGCTACCGAATGCAAAAAGCAGCATCGGGGGGTTTGACCTGCCAAAATGAAAATATCTAGTCTCAGACTTATTTCGCTGGGAGAGAAAGTAAAATACACTGCAGACTTCAAAGTATGTCGTACGTGTAAATATGAGAGACTGAAGTTGAATGTTATACCAGAGTTTATCTTCATATGGTGTCCCAATATACTGAACATTTTCCACAGCTCCTAAAGGTCATTCCTCACATGTTTTGCAAGAAAACCACTTAAAGTAGTGTGGACGACATGATACCACTGCACTGGGATGAAACACATCAATGCTGGTGTTAATTGTTCTTTCAAAATGTATAAAACTCTTTAAAAGCCGCTGTCCAAGCTGACATACAGTTGGGATTAATCTTGGTGCATCGCGGCGTCATTGGTGGTGAAGTGACAATTCACACGTTAGCTGCACTAATAAACAGGTTACAATATCATGTGTCACTCATAGGGAGAAACCCACGCCGCCTGATTTGCTGTCCGAGTGTTTTAGCTTCATTGAGTGTTTTTGCTTTGAGCGTCTTAGCGTCTTTCCGCTCACTGTTGTTGGGCTTCCTACTTTAACGTTTGGTTCAGGCCCGCTGCTCTCGTTAACCGTGTTTCCACCAGCGGCGGGTTTGCGGTGAAAAAGCTCTGACTGTGCACGAGCTGCCCAGCACCGAATGGCAGACGGACAAAGTAAGCCACGAGTGGAGCATTTAGGTGCAAGCTACTGCACCCGCAGGAGGAGAAAAGAGCTTTGAATGAAATGTGGGCTCCCTCACAGGATGCCATGGGTCCCACTTTGACTGCTTTTTCCCATAGACTTACATTTGGAAGGAGACGTCTGTAAATCAGAGAATTCTGAATCCAAGTTCTCCTGCCTCCTTTCATGTGAACCCTGGGCCCACGGGTACAAAAGATCGCCTGAGGATCCAGGTAACATTACACTCTACAGTTTTTATTCACGTGCCACTGAGAGACTGTGGTAATGAACAGGGCCCCGCTTCCAACGCTGTATCCAGTTGTTCTATACATCTTTATGCATCCATGGATATTTCCCCCTCAGGGTTGTATATTGGCAGATACCAAAACAAAAGGCATAAGGAGAGTGAATATTGCACATACACTTGTGAGATCAACATAAACATAAAGAAAATAATAATACTAATGTTGCTCAAAGCTTTTTAGCCTCTCTTAGAGCATTGTTTTGGATTTACTGCACATACACAATAAGGAGCAACCACAGCGCTCTCATGACTCGCATTGTTTGTTGTTGTTGGGTGAAATAAGGCATGTGTTAAACACAAGCGTAAGAGATTTCAATGTTTCTTTCTACGACATAAAAAAACGTCAGTAATTGTCTAAAAGAAGGCGGTTGCTAAGAAGTAGCTAAATGAGATCAATAAACGTCATTGTGCCAAACACCGGTCCACCATCAGCTTACTGGAGGTGGTATGAAGTCAGTGACCATGGTGTAGTTTGATCATAGCTTAACGTTAGCTTTTTTCTTCTGACTTAACAAGTAGTATACTTTATAAAGTGGATATCTCTGTCAGTTCGTTTTGGAGTTCTTCTTTCCCCAAGTGGCAACAAAAAGAAAAGGTCTGCCCTGCTTGAAGCATTAGAACTTTAAGAACATTCAGCATTTTGTGCTCTCTGCCTTTTGTCTGATGTTGAATAGAAATGACATGATAAAATAAATAATCAAAATAAACAAAACATTTCCTGAGGTCATCAATCAAGCGGACAATCGAGGGAGAATGTAGCTGTAGTCATACTTTGTCGTTTTGGAGGAAGTAGGGGAGCAATACAATTTAACACTTTCTTCCCTCTACTTTGATCAGAGTCTTGTATCCGACAAAAGACATGTTATCATACGTAGATTAGTATTAGTAATCTTTACTACATCCCACAATAACACACACACACAGGAGTGAACTTCTACTGTGCCATATAAAAGCATTTCTAATTAATAGGATCCTGTATTCTGCCCTATTAGCAGAAGACTAAAGCTTTTCTTCTGGCCTCTTGGGGGGGGGGGGGGGGGGGGTGCCGTAGACCAGCTGTTTGTTGTTAGAGCCGGGACACCCAGAGTCCTCCCTGTGTTTATCCCAGCGCGCCGCTGAAGTGAACTTTCCATCAACACAACCCAACATCCCCCCGGACGAGCGGTTTACGAACGAGTTTCACGCTATACCTGAGTTTGAACTTGGAGTTCGGCGCTCGTCAGGGTGCCCCGGGGTCAGGTTTACTCGAGCTGACGGATATTAATGCCCCTGGGGTCACGTACAATGAGGCCGGTTTCCGGGATACAAACGAGGAGGCTTCAGGGACGTGGTGATTATTTAGCACTAGCTGAGGACTTAATCCCACCCAAAGAACAAGGGCTGTAACATTTGCAGAGCAAAGTGCAAAGAAACCCCCCCTCGGACCAGAGTTTGAAGAGCAGAGGGAGCGAAGTAGAGCGAGCGAAGGGTGGCAGGAGGGTGGCAGGAGTTTCATAAGATATTTAGTGTGTGATGTATTTCTGCTGATGTCAGCATACCCCAAAACCAGAGGGAGGGCAAGTAGGGCAGCGGCTCGAATGTGAAAATGAGCCCACTTCTTGGCAGTGTGAGGTTCTTGAATGCTGTTCAAGAATAAGAGGCAGCAGAATGCCGGGGATCCCGGACATCTCTCGAGTGTGTCGTTCTGCACATTATTTTAGAAAGGGTAAGAATGCTGCAGCGACACTTGCTTCCACACAATGCCGTAGCTTTTGACAGACAAGCGGTCCGCAAAAGGCTCCCTCTACTTCTCCAATCTCGGACGCCCCGCAGGGAGCATGAAAAGGCCGGGAGATTATGCCTCCCCTGGGGATGGACTCCAGAGGGTCAAGGGGTCTGCTGGCATGCCGATAATAAAGGAAGAATAGAGGTTTAAACTTGATAACTTAGGAGACGTGCTTGGCTCTCTAGAAACCCCAGGACTATATATAGAAACACCTGGAATAGAGATGATAACAAATATGAAGACGTTCTGGAACACAAGTAAGTTTACGTCTCCACTCTAGATTATTTGGAGCACACGCAAAAAAAGAAGAAGATGGAAAGCTGAATGAAGCCATCGCTCTCTGGCGGGTCTAACAAAAAAATGTCCGTCATTTCACGAACAAACAGTCGAGTGTTTGCTCCTTCCTCCAGATGGTAGGCTTTCCTCCCCCTCATTTCTTTTTCGTTCCTAACCGCTGTGCTCCCCATTGTCTCATCCCTCTGGCCCACCGAGCGCTACAGGCTACAGTCGCTGTGATTTAGACTCCATTTGCCTTTTAGAGTAGAATGCAGAATTGAAAGCAGTATTTTAGATTCATCCCACTATGCAAAGACTTTAATTTGCTTTTCCTTTCAGAGCTCGCTCGGTTCTGGTCCGGCGTTCAATCCAAAGAAATCACAGATGTGTTATGCAACAACGCCCACATATCTTAAGTTGCATACCGATGACGACATTTCCCGCCTGACTTCCAATGGGGAATTAAAGGTTTTTTTTCTAGGTTGAGAAAATGGTATCACCAAATTACAATGAACCCGAAAAAGGAAATCAAAATTTAGTGGGTTAGTGTTCATTTTAACTGTTCTAATATCATCAGGATAAATAAGGATTTTCTAACTTCATCTTTATTATTATTAAGTGGAATCCACAGGGCCGTAGCAGTGCCAGATCTCACCCTTCCCCAGCCCTGTAACTGTGATTCTCTGAGCAGCAGCACCCAAGTTAATCCCATTACTTGTCACAGCAGTATAAATACATGATATAATATGATATGATATTCCTTTATTTTTCCCACAGTCGGAAAATTTCAAAAATCAAATAAGCCTCAGGAATAAAGTTACGGACGGTCAATCATTTCAACTGACCCCTTGACACACTACTGCAACTCCAACAGGGATTCTTGCATAATTTTTAAAGCCAAATTCAATGTTCACTGTGACAAATATAATTTAAGAATCAAAATGGTGGAAACAATTGCATTGATAGAAAAGAGAGAACATTTATT
This sequence comes from Liparis tanakae, assembly GCA_036178185.1. Classification (NCBI taxonomy): domain Eukaryota; kingdom Metazoa; phylum Chordata; class Actinopteri; order Perciformes; family Liparidae; genus Liparis; species Liparis tanakae. The sequence continues at coordinate 18,172,922 of CM070109.1, read as the reverse complement.
GAGCCTTGGTTTGGGACAAAACTTTTCCTTTCTTTTATTAATTTGTATTAAAACCTTTCCATTTAAACAAATTCACCTGTTTAACAGTTGAAGGCATCCTAATTCAAGTCCTCAAAACATCCTGTCCGAAAGCCAAAAGGGGAAACAAAGGGAAAATGTCTCTATTTGAAAACGACACAAACATCATGGTATTCCAGTTGGGAAACATAGCGCCAAAGATGCTGTCATAATACGACCTGCTCAGTATTTGAAGAACCATTCACCTCAGCCCTGTGTGTGTCTGGCAGTGACACATTATTGCTCAACTCCAACTCTGACGAAATTGTGAGGGAGTCAGACGAAGGTTTGGGTGTGTTACACAGAAAATGTGTTAGCTCTCTGCTACTTTGCAGACCTTGTGCCGGATTCATTGTCATGTTTCCGAAGTGTTTCTGGATACAAAATGACGGCTTACTTCATTTGGCCCGTGCCAACCAACTCCAAAATCATTCATCGCTGCACCAGCACCTCCCCATCTCGGTGGCAACGACGACGGAGGATAGCGAAAAGATGCGGAAGAAAGCAGCCAGTTGCCAATATCTAAAGGTAGCTAGCATTAACATTACTTAAAACTTCTATTAATGGCGGAGTCTCTTAGTGTCTTATATTAAGTGAGACGCCTTCAAAAATTGGTCAAAAAGCTCAGAGAATATGTGTACCTGTACGGGCTTTTGAGTCGATAGCTCACGTCCCCTGATGTGAAAGGAGCGAAACTCGCACCTTCCCCCTCGCCCCGTCTTAGCCCCGTCTTCAGATAAGACGCAACTGAGCAAGCAATGAGGCTTTCAGGGGGGAATATTCATGGGGCTTGGTTGCTAAGATCCATATAGGACGGGGGTGCCTGTGCGGTATTGTTCCTTTGGGAGCAGGGTGAAAGAAGTGAGCGGAGAGATTGATGAGAACGGGTCAGTCCGTTGAGGTTCTCACTCAATGGAGTTCGCTCTTGACAAGTCAGGGCTTTTGTGGCGTTGAATTATTTTCTATTAGGGTATCAATGGAAGGGCAGTGAAAAGACTTTGGAACGCAGTCCGCATAGATTAGCGGAGTTTAGGGAGAAAAGAACGATATTGTTGTTGAGAAATGTGTTATTTAGAATCATCTTAAGGCAGGTAGTAGAGAAGACTTTACTCATATAGGTTGGGTTGTATGTGACTGTGTCTTAAGAGTCTATAATAACAGTAGATGTTACAACTATTTAGAGACATGCTACCTTAGACAGCCAGACCTGGAGACACTGATTATATAGTCTGAGCAGTGACAAAAGACGCAGAGATAAACATTGAAACCAATGGCTTTGTACTTTAAAAAGTCCAATTACACCCTTACTTCCACCAAAATGAACAGTAGCGGAGCTCAGGCGGGACTGGCCCGCCACACACGACGCCTGGTAAATAGACTCAAACACAACAAGTCTGAATATTGTGAAAGTAGACCACATCAAGCCTTCATAAGTAGCATGGCGGAGCTTTCCAGGCGTGTGGCCAGAAATAAACAAGAGTAATTTTACTCAAGGAGGGATTATTATTTATTATGGCTCACTCTGGCCACAAAGGCCAAAACAAGCTCTTCTTTTTCAAGACATGATGAACGGCCTGACACTTGTTTTACTCAGTGTTTTGACAGCCGTAAATAAGAGGTAAGAAAAGGGCTTTGTCTAGTCTATGCCCTCTCTCTGTGACATTTGTTGCATTTCCACGTCGCCAGTGAAAAAAATCTCAGGAATATACCTCTTAAATATGTCTAAAGAGAATCAATATTAATATGTCAGTTGCGAATGGTATATTTCCACTGCAGGAATCTCACTTTCCAGTGGGCCAGTGGCCAGGCTTTTAGTAATTCTGAGGCCGTAAATTGTATTTTGCATCGTTACCAGAAAAAGAACCATGACATAATGTTAGAAATCACATATATACAAAAACAAATTTATATCTGTATACATTTTACAATAATTTGTGAAATTCTACTTTAATACATAATTCCCAAATGCCCTTTTCACAAGTCAGAATCAACAGTTTTTATGTTGTTATTTTTCCCAATTAATACCATACTATTTATAGTTTATAGCAATGTAATGTCCCTTTTCATATTATCACTTCTAATCTCATGTCACCTTTCATGAACAACTGGAGGAGTCGTCCCCTGATGGTCAGTAGAGAGAATGCAAGTTTTTTTAAACTTCCGCATTGGCTTCACGAGACAGAACCAGAAGTTGCTGCTTGTTCCGAACAACAACAATAATTGCACAAAGGAAAATAACAGATAACAGACTTTTGGACTCTCTCTTATGGAGCATTCACACCCAAAGCGTTACGAAATGTTTGTGCGAGTAGATCCCAAGTTCTAAGAACTTGGGAACTCTCCCAAATTTCGCAATTAGACATTGCAAATCGATTCGCAACTTGGTCAAATAAATTGTAACCTTATGGTGTTGATCATGTTGTGAAAAATTAACATAAATGCTACACGCGGGACAGTGTTCCCGGGTTTCTCACCTGAGGTAGAGGAGCTCTGATTCCAGCTGGAGGACGTGCCTCTGCAGCGTCGGCACATGGTTGGCCTTGGCCTCCAGTTCCTTCACCTTCCCCAGGCCGCTGAGCAGCGCCTGCCTGGCCTCCTCCACCTTCCTCCTCATGTCCACCTGCTCCCTCTTCAGGGTTCGGTTGCAGTCCTCCAGGGTTGCCACGGTCTCCTTGGAGGTCCACAGTTCCTGCTCCATCCTCTCGTTACACAGCATGGCCTCCTCTACCTGGAGGTCTCTGGAGCTCCGCAGCAGCTCTATCTCGTGGATGATGTTCTGCAGGCTCTCCAGGTTGCTCAAACTCTTCTGGGTCTCTTGTTGCTGGTGGGCGGTGAGACAGCTCTCCTCTGGTTTATGCTTGGAATGGCTTTTCCATAACCCCACCTGAGAAAGATTAAGAATATCCTTGAAGCCAAATTGCACCGTCACACACATGTAGATGTTGTAACCAATTAGACCACTTCTTGAGAACAACATTTTGGGTTACCAGTTTGCAAAAAACATATATCTTATTGCTGGTCTGTCTTTAATATACTTTTATAATAAGGAGTGAGTCAGCAGCTGTTGTATTTCTCCCTTTCTAATAGACCATTAATTCTGCAGTTATAAATGTTAATCAATAAAGGGTATTTTTTTGTACTACGTTATGATACAATGTACAGGATGTACAGCAGCATAGGGTATAGTGCAAACAAGAGACAGTAAAAAAAGATAAAAAGAAAGTTTTATAAATATAAGCCATAATTATAAGCCATACAAAAAGCTAATTATCCACTATAGCTGAAATGTTACAGACATAATAACTGCTATGACTATTAATGCACAGTGTGTTTATATTGCACGAGCTATAAAGTTTAAGTTCAGTTTTAACTAATGCCAAATGAATTACGTTTATGTTTCTCACTTGGAGTCTGTCTTTATAAACGTGAGAGAGTCGCTCATCAAGCATGCACACACAAGCCATCTCTGGTCTGGCGATTGGTGCTTATAAAATACACCCATGAAGACATCATTGCAATTTAAGAGATAATGAACATGATAAACAAACAACAAATATGTATGTTACACAAATTGTAGCTAACATTCACCTTCCTCTACGACAGTGACTTTGTCTGCTTTCATTCAACACCTCTCGTACCTGAGATAAAATCCATTTAGGAACCACTAATTGACATTTACGCCGGCACCTCTGATGGATTATCATAATATGAAATACTCGTGGACATGTACTTGGACTTTTAGAAAAACGTGGGTACTACTTGCAAAAATGGTTTCAACATTAACTTGTTACTTGTGGCCGTAATACTAGTCACAAGTCATTCACTAATGCTGCTTCATCATCATTTCTAATGATGACTTGAGCAGAGTTGTGTGAGTTCATTGCCCTCGTGCTCTCACCTGCAGAGCCAAACAGCGGGCGTCGCTGCTCTGAAGTGCCGCGCGCATGTCCTCGATGAGCTCGCGCAAACTTGCGTTTTCGTCTTCCAGCTTCGCGACCCGGTCCTCGGCCTCCTCCAGCGCCACTATCTCCTCGTAGCACTCCTTGGTGCAGGACCCGAGCCTGCAGCCGGAGGCGTGCCGCCCTCCACCTCCACCACCTCCACCAACCCCAGCGGCGGCTGCGGCGCTCTTGCCCCGGGACAGAAGTTTCTCTCGCCGCCTCAGGGGGCTCCGCAGGCGGATCTGAGTTTCTATGTGCTCGCTGTCCTTCCCGACCAGCAGCCGGCCGTTCTCGTACTGGCGCCCCGCCTTTGTGCTGAAGTACCCGCACAACTTGGCGTGGAAGTGTCTGAAGGTGAGCTCGCCGGGCAGGTTGTCCAGGACGCCGGTGCACTCCGTGTCCTCCGAGTCTTTGTTTAGTCCCAGGACGTCACACAATATGTTGAAATCCTCGACGGGGATTTTACCCCCGCCCTGATAGTCCATATGATGGAATATCTCCTGGAGGTACTGATCCAAGCCGGTAGCCAGAACTATAATCTCGTTCTCCACCCCCCGGTCCAGTCCGTAATGGTAAGCCAGAGTGCTGACCACCCATTGTGTCCTGCGCGCCGGTCGGCTGTACGGATCAATGGAGTCTACTGCGTCCATCATTCCCACCGAGAAACACCATATTTCCACAAACTCAACGCGGTTACTGTGTTCCTTCTACCGTCGGCCCGCGCGCGTGTTCGTGTTCGTGTTCGTGTGCGTGTGCGTGTTCATCCTCTCCCGCAGAAGCTCGATAGCGGAGTGGCGCAGCTGAAACGAGGCGTGTGTTAAGAAACGACGCAAGTTTGAATTTAGCCACCCCCTAAAAAAAAAAGGAAGAAAAAAAGGGGTTCCCAACCAGGAGTCGGTAACATCCACGCATAGCCCCACTGTAACGGTCTCCTACCGCCGTGGCTTGGAGTGTAATTGCCACCAGCTGCGTAAACTTTTGTCATTCGCTTTGGGTCAGACCTTGTTAAGATGTAAGAAGCCCAGGAGACTAATACACGGTAGGGCAGAGCTATTCTGTCTTTTTTTTTGTTTAACTGAGGAATTTTAACTGCGTGCTCTTTTACTCAGGGCTGAAAACTCATAATGGGCTTTGTTATTGCACCTTGCTTTATGCCTTATGCCCTAAATCAGGGGCGTCAAACTCATGTTTACTGTGGGCCACATCAGCATCATGGCTGCCCGGCCGGGTTTAACTGTAACACTATAAATTTCACTACTCCCGAACATGCTGTTAAGTAGCTGTCTTTGCATTTGATTATTTTTTATTTGAGTGTAAAAAATAGTGTACATGCGTCCATAAAAATGTAAGCAACTGTCTCGTTCACACACATACATCAATTTAATTAAATTATATTTATTGTTGTAAACCACATTACTGTATCAAATCAAAGGCACGTTATTACATTAACTTTGTTCAAAGCTTCTTCTTTTCTACAGTTGAGAAGGACATAACTCAACAAATAATTGAGCTGCAAAGAACATGTTTTACAGATGTGATCTGGAGCAGTGGTTCTTCACTGGTCTGGGACACTGGTTCTTCACCATGGCTGGCAGCCACCATCACCCCTGAATGACAACCCGCGACCTAAATCAAGGAACATTTTCAACTTCTCAAATATATTTAATGAAAAGATGGTGCAGTTTGAACCTGAGATTCTTCAGAATATCACAGTATGCACAACACAACTTGTTAGGAATATTTCCTTTTAGAGTTAATCATAAACTAAAACGTGTATTTTAATTGTTGCTAGAATTTTTTGTCTTTATTTTTCTGTCTGTAACAGACTTATTTGGGCTTTGACAATATTCCTGTAATGCCGTCAAATTTCTCAATGGAGTATCCAATTGCTCAAAGCCGCACGTGAGGGCAAGCGACACGCCCCCTTTCTTCACGACAGTGGTTTTCATGGCAACGGATTTGTGTGACAGCTCAGCGCTTCGCAACGGAAGATAACATGAACATGAAGATTCATTTCGTTTAACATTCGGTACTTACATGAGTTAGCAGCTACGGAAACTGACGGACCAGATGAAGTTCCAAGACGTGCGGAAGTCTGGTTGATGAACTGACGTGACGTACGCAAGGTGAAGTCCTGTGTGTCACGTGGTCGTCCTCAAGAGTGCTTTACGTTAGAATCTTCATATCTGGACAGAGAGCAGCGAGGTGAGCGTACAAGAGAAACAACGGTAACATGGGCTGTGTCTTAATGTTTTAATATTAATATGAACGTTGAAACACATAGCTGACAGAGAAATTGCAGACCACATGGCCAACATGTCAGAGAAGGGTCTTTGTAATCCACCATCGGACTGTGATGCTGGAGAAGTCACCGATGAAGGAAAGGAAGATGTCACCGTCCTCGACACTGATTTGTTGTCCGTGGAGCATAATTTGGAGAATAGGTCGGGTTCAACTGAGGATATCTCAACATGCACAGCGACAACTACGTCATGTGGACAGTTTACATTGTCCTAGCTTTCCCAAGAGGTACGTTTGTCATCCAATATATGAACCATTGACATAAGCTCCACAGGGATATTGAAAAGTACTCAAGGTCGGTAGTATGAGTTACGTGTGGGAATCTCAATGTGCTGAAATAGATACTATAATCTAAAAAACAGATCACAGATACATTCCATCCTTGATCACATTTATACACACTTGTCCACTTTTCAGGGGAAGACTCTGAGGCCCCTGACGCTCTTGGAAAGACCAACATGGATGTGTCTACCGTATTGGGGAAGGTCTATAAAGCTCAGCGCTGCTTTCATGTGCAATACAAGTTGTTGCCAGGTGATATAGAGACATTCAAAGTGGATATAGTGGTTTTCGGGCCAGTAGCAAAAATGTACAAAGAAGATGAATTCAAGGTAACCATGGCCTGTGGGTGTCACATTTATGAACAATTCACGAGCAACAATAACATGATCCATCAGAGTGTAATACTTCTGCCAACAAACCCTTTTGAAAACATCCTACCGGGTAATAACATTTTTAATAGTAAGTGCCTCTCATAATATGTGTAACAGATTCTCAGAACGTGGAGTGAAGGAGATCAGACATGGGTTGGTTGGACCCAGGATTTCAAGATCAGAGTCGACAGGGAGCTGCTGATGAGTTTACCCACTCATAAGATCAGGCTCCAGATATGGAACGGTGGGGGCAATATGTCGGGCCAGGCCCGCGGTGAAAGAATGAAACCCTTCAGATCGACACAGGTTCAGCCTGAAGATGCAACGGACACGTGTGGTGAGCATCAAAACGCCCCAAACATTACATATACATCTTGTCTATACCGCGTTTTATATGAAATTATATAATGGAACTTTACTCAAAGGTGATATCAAGACGATGGTAAACAAACTGAGATCCTTATGCGAGATGAAGCCCAACACATCTGGAAAGAACAGAGGTGATACACTGTTTAATTCCAAATCAAAGATGGTACATCTACAACTTTTGCCTTATTGATAATGGAATCAATGCTAAATGATGCTACAGCTTTATGTATGCACACTGGTGTCATATATCTTTTCTCAATGTCAAGCCAATATACTTTAGTGAGAGTTATGATATGTTTTACAACACTGTTTATAGACTTGAATCCTCTTGCCAAAACGGAATTTCCAAAACCCACAATTGATGGTCTCAACCTTGAGAATGTCAAACGAAATGGCACCGTCTCAGCTGAAATCAGTCCCATTAGTTTCTTGGCAGGTGAGTAGCTTAATCGCTAAAACAGTGTTTTCAAAAAATAAATGTCCCCCTGCAACCACTTGTCATCAGTTGCATTTGTCTCCTGGTTATGACCAGTTCAACCACACTTGTGTCTTTATTGTATTACGAGAGGCCTGTGGCGAGATCCATCCATGTTTGTTGACAAATTTAAGTCTGGACCAAAGTGTTGCATCATAAGATTTACATTTTCAAACGGCATGTTTCAAGGCAAACAGAAAAGTTGTATTCTTATATTTTTGTGGCTGCCAGGTGAGACCTCGTTGACTCAGCGCTTCCCAGTCTTTTCATCTGGTGTATTTGAGGTCATGTGCAACATCTCTCTGGACAGACCGCTCATATCTGACCAACTGAAGGCTGAACTCAATCCACTGGTCATCACCATTAAGTCCGCCACCTCAATGCCTTCATCGCCGGTCCCTTTCCACGTCCTACAGGTGCGACTTACATCTCACTGTTGACGTACACATTGAATGTGCTTTAATTCGTAGATAGACCACAAAATCAATTCATATTTAATCTACATAATCAGGAATCAGGGAAAAAAAACCTGTATAAAAACATTAAATACCAACACCCAGCAGTTGATCCACACCAGGTCAACATCATTTTGATTTTTGTCACATAACCTCTTAAGTAACGCCACTTTTGTACATATTTAAACCCCCTATCTGTTCCTAAAGCTAACTAAGTAGTAATGTTGCCTCAATCTAACTAAGTTGTTTACTAGAAAGAGTGAAGTTTATTTTGAAAAGACTGTAAGCATGCAATTAGCAGAAATCTGCACATATTGATGGACTATTGTATGAAAATGAGAAGTGACTTTTTTTGTGACACATACAAACTGTTCTCTGAGGATACATTGAACAATACCACAGGGAATGCATGGTTGGAACTCTACCTATGTGTTGAATACAGTCCCTCATTCCCTATTTAGTAAACATCTTAATTTGCACGCTTTGACAAATAATAATAATAACTTTATTTATATAGCACTTTTAAAAGCAAGGTTTACAAAGTGCTCTACAGATAAACAAAGCATAAACACAACTTAAATGGCGGCAAACAAAAAAGACCATACCATAAAAGCATTGAATACAACTAAACCAAATAAACAGCCAATTAAAATAAAAACATAAAAGGATGACATCACCTAAAAGCAGTTCTATAAAAGTGGGTTTTAAGAAGTGATTTAAAAGAAGTTATTGATTCTGCCAGCCTTATCTCTAAAGCTACATTGTTGTTGTTTTTTCTCCCAGGAAAAATGCGTACCTTTATATTGCCAGTACAAGGTCGGCGCCTTGACCACGCACAGAACAAACTGCCACAAGCACGGCAACACGATCTACTTCAAAGACGCCAACGTGATCCTGACTGGCCTGATGAGTCCCCCGGAGCTCAGAGAGCTCCTCTCCGGTCCACCTCTGGAGATAGAGGTTCACGACCGAGACATGAAGTTGGAAAGGACTCCAAAAACAGCGGCGGCGTTCGGCACGGGCTCGAAGACGGCGGTCGTGAACTCTCACGGCGTCGCGAGGCTGAACTTCTCTGAGCTGCTGCTGCTCCGGAGGAAAAGCTTCACGGCGCACTTGCAAATCGAATGTTGCCCTTCCGTTGACACGGAGCGGGACAGGAAGACGACGAGCAGGCCGCCCATGCCACCAGGCCATTATTTTAAAGCCAATTCCCAGCTCAAGGTCGAGGTTGAGATATCTCGTCCGCTCAGCCTCAACAATGAGGGCAGCGCCGGTGCGTTCGGGCGCATCGTCTTCCTCCTCGACTACAACAACGTCTCCCTGGCGACCGAGCTGAGGTCGGAGATCCTCCGAATCAACGCATCGGCTTTCCATCTGGACTCGCGCTCGCCGGGAAACACGGAGCGGGCCCTCTCGAATTACACGAGGAACTTCGAGCGCGGCGAGAGCCGAGATCTGGATTTCGTTACGGGATTCCACGTGCTCGATAAGACGCGGCACATCTTTGTTCTGGAAGGGCTGCGGCGTAGAGCGGTGAGGAGGCTCTGGGAGGCCGTTCCTATGAAGTAAGCCCGCGGACGCTCTCTCGCCCTAACCGTTTTCAGCTGTGCTGTCTGTTTGGATGCCGTGTTTAGATTCCCAAGGAGAACCCTCGAGCTTGTGTTACGTTTCGCAGGCGAAGTGGGAGTGAGCAGGAGCGGGGGATCGTTCTCTACAACTCAGGCCTGGATTTCTTCAGGCGCATCTACGACTCGTTAGACGTGGGCCTCAGACCCTTCTGTTTGAATGAGTCACTGGAGACCATCATGGGACAGCCTCGGGTCTACGTTAGAGGCTCGGCCCGCCAGCCCTGCTTCCAGGCTTTGTTGAGGTACCCGTGAAGCGAGAGCACGTGGTCTTAAACCACCACTCCTGAGAGGTTCCAGTTCTACTCAGTTTACTGCATGAATACTGTACCAACGAACAGCTGTAATGGTCTTCATCACAATTATGACAATACAAAGTATGCATTAAAGTATAATGTTTAGTTAAGCAGTGAAAACACTGGTAGAATCCTTTAAACTCGTGAGATAATCTGTTGCAAGTTGACTATACATGAACGACAATGAGTATTTTTGGATAAATGCGCAATAGTTGGCACGCTAGACTTCATTATGATAAGAAAAATCATGCTCATTTCCAGCGTCATACTTGTATTTATTTTAGGTTTATTCAAGAACATGTTTTTATGCTTGTTTTCTTTTTGTCACTTTAATTTTGTATTTGTTTAGTGATATAAACATAAAACAATAACAAAAAAGTCAGACATAAACATATATATATATATACACACATATACTTACACCTACACCCATAAACAACAAAAATAAACCAAAAAACAACGATAAAAAGAAAAGAAAAGACAACAACAAAAACAACCCCGGCACCCCCTTAATTATCTTTTACTTGTAAGTGTGTATACTGCTCAAGTTAAAAAAGAAACAGTATTTGATATACATATACGGTACCTGTATGCAGCGCTTTGTTTTTGTGCATGACTCTTTAAGACAAAAGCATTTGTGCAAAGGTACTTGTACCCCTTTTAAAACTCTGAGAACGGCTTGTATTTCTTTCTCCCGTAGGTTGAGCCAGCTTTGTCAGGCGAGGCAACTCAAAGAGGTGGCGCAGCGCGACCTCTTCCCCTCAGCTGACATGATCCTCGGCCTGAGGAAGAGCTGCGGCGCACACGCCGACCAGTGGAAGGCCAGCACCGGGGCGGCGAACGCGGAGCTGGACACGCCCCCTGCGCCTGAGCCGCCGAGCGGCACGGGGCTCTTTGTTGGGATCGGCCAGCCGCTCAAACCGCCCGGGGACCTCGTTCAGGTCTGTGGCTCCTAAATCATTCCGAGTATAATACAACATGTTAATTAGAGACACTCGTGTGTTACATCATTTCCAAGGATAATGTCAACAAGCTGCTCAGGGAAAGTGAGCGGCTGCAGAAGCCGAAGGCCGGCGCGTCCGGGTTGGAGCGGTGTGCGTACGGGCCGGTACACGACGACAGCATCCGGACCTTCAACTCGAGTGAAGCCATGGCCCAGGTTTGACTGCTGTATCGTATATGTATGTCAGGGTTCTTACGGTCATGGAAAACCTGAAAAAGTCATGGAATTTTAAAAAGGTCATTTCCAGGCCTGGAAAAGTCATGGAAAAAAACTTAAATCATAAAAGTTTTGGAAAAGTCATGGAAATTTGTCATGATCACACCAAGTTTGAAATAATTAATATGTTTTTTAAAGAAAGATGTTCAAAATATAAGCCGGCGTACACTCTCAATACACAAAATGTTGTAAATTGTTCATGTTTTTACCGAGATTTCAGTTTGGTCGCGGACATTTGGTTTAAAGTCATGGAAAAGTCATGGAAACGCATTGGTCAAAATGTGTAAGAACCCTGGTATATGGTGCACCTTTTAAACATCCGAATAGGTCAACCGCTAACACCGGGGCAAGAACACGTAATATCCGAGGGAGACTTTTCAGGACGCGTCTGTCAAAAAGATGAACTTTAATGTATCGTGCTTCTCTGGTGATGACTCCAGGCCGCGGGGCGGAGGTTCACTTCCAGCCGGCGGTATCACAGCGCCGCAGTGGAGCCGGGACACGGGGTGAAGAAACGAGGCTCACACTCCACCACCGCCACCCCTCCTGTTTGGTTCCCACACGTCAATAAGTCCAAAGTGCACCCCCGACACCCAGATGAGGCCCGGGTGGAAGAGCTGAGAAAGGTAGGTGTGTGTGTGTGTGTGTGTGTGTAGGAATGTTCCGTTTGTTGGCATTCCCACGAATCTTGGCACAGGGGTAACATTTGTGTGATTTACTCTGCCTTCTTCCTCTATGAGCCATTAGCATTACGACAGGACACGGCGATTAGCCTCGCTCTTCTCTTCCAGCCGTGGAGAGAAAACATCCTACATGGCAACAAACTGAAGCCGACTCTTCCAAGAGACACGTGGGGCTGGCAGCGGCGGCACGAGGACTTTCAGCTCTACTCCAACCCTCCGCCTCTCGTGACCGCTTACCTGGCCGGTAGGTGGTGCTGCATCAGCCAATCACCACGAGACACTTTTAAATGTAAAAACATATGGTTTGAACGAATGCTATCGAAGACATCGGCTGTAATTGTCTGCATTCAGTGTCGGCAGGTATCCTTTAGTCTGCCTTGATATACCTTAATATCGTCCATTATAATGTTTCAAATTTAATCTTGGCGCTACGTTAGTGATTGATGTGAAGCGATTGCTGAGTACCAATTCTTAGGTTGACCGAAATCATGCCATGTCCTTTTTTCTGTATTACATTAAAGCCCCATTATGTAGTTTTTCCCTTGTAGCGCCCCCTTCAGGTATTTAACGTTTACTTCAGTGTCGTAAATACCCAGTTACGATAGATCAGGTGTCGTGAACCTCTGGCTCTCGAGCCATATGTCTCTTCCGGTGACGAATATGGCTCTTTTGAATTTGAGTTTAAAATAAATATATCTCCGCCCGCCCACCTGTAACTTTCTCTATCGCGCCAGATTATAGCAGAAGTAATGTCAGGTCCCTTTCTTAAAGACGTCTTTGTTCTTTTATTAAGCGTCTGTTGTTGATCGTCTCCACAGCGGCATGTCATTCTGTCTCTACGCGTCGCGTAGCGGAGCAAATAAAAAGTCACCTGTGAGGTGGACTGGCACTATGTGACGTTACGTAATCACTGGCAGAAAGCAGGTCGAAGTGCGACCGGGCGGCTACAAAATGTTACATAGTCGGGTATTTAGCCCACAGACCCCCGATGGCAGTGGCGGAGGCGCAAATCGCCATATTAAAAGTCATTGTAGCGTCACAATTTTTTTCAAGCTGTTATTTTAAGGTAGGAATTGTTACATAATGTCGCTTTAAAGCTAACAATATTTGTCATTGATTATTTTTGTTGAAGTCTCAGATGTATACGATCTCACCCTGGTTGGGACACGTGGTACTTTGTCATCTCACCACACAAACTGGGCATGTGCCATTTCATTTCGATGGGGACCAACCCGAAACCCACAAACTGGCACTGGTTGGGTAAACAACTTTTGCTTTTTTTAAATGATAAAATGGTTCAACACATGTGAAGACAGAGACACTGGGCAGTGACATCCAGCATTGCACTAAGCTCAACGGTCAGACTATCCAAGAGTGGATTAACTGTCTGGGCTGTAAGCTTTCTTTTCCTCAGTATTGAGGGCCAGTGTTGATATGTTTTGATTTAAGCTCCAGATGGCGGCTGTTTGAGCCAGTATCATTTCTATTTTTTTATGTAACACTCCCCACTGGGGGATAGATTTGGTCAGGGAGGAACCTCGGTGATATCAGCAGTGAACAAAAACATATTAATACTTGTCCAGCCATCCAGTCAAGTAAAATCAATACTCTTATCAGTTATATGACGATACAAGCGCCACATCTATTGAGATTTTAATCAAGTTAAGGTTGTGCCGTTGGTCCTTTAGGAGACGCTCTGCAGCCGGAGCAGCTCGAGGCAGCCGGAGGGCAGCGCTGTGGCCGGCAAAAGAAGCGACTTCCTGGCGGCGCCTCCCTCCCACGGTCCAAGTGTCACATGGGAGGAGAGGATACAGCAGATTCTGAAAGATGAGCCCAGTCATGTGACATCACAGAGAGCAGCACTCGCAGGCACCGGGAAATTATTAGCGTCTTCAGAGTTTGTGGTAAACTAATTTATACGGGGTGTCACTCCCAGACTCTTCAGCCATCAAGTCCTTTTAAGAGCCAAACACAGTTTCTATCTGTCATGTTTAAAGCGTGTGCAACTCCTCTGCCTCCCCTCGGTCTCGGGGACATAAACGTTTAGACTTTGCCGCATGGATAATTGCAAATTGCACTCAGCTGGAAAACTTTATGGGTATGTTTGTGCAGCAAATATATTAAAAACCGCAGATAGCAGTTGCGAGTGATGCACTATCAGGGGCCGCGAATAATTCATCGTGAATGTGCCTGCGATTGGGTTCCGGCACGCCATCTCCTTTTGGTCACTACAAACTCCCGAGGCAGATAATCCGTCTCGTTGGCTTTCTAAACGCTCCACGATGTTCTCTAGCTAGTCCCAGGTCGTGTTCACTGGGTTTTTAGAACAGATTCAAAAATAATGAACTGAAACTTATAATAAAAGCTCCGTCAGCTAAGGGGAGCTTTCAAAGTCAAATTGGTTTACATGTACACTTATATTCCTTGATTATTCCATATATGACATTAGGAATTTGATCAAGTTTATGTAAACACAATTTTTCAGAATTAGGGCCTTAAATCATTTAACCGCGCTGGTCCTTCATATTAAGAGTTTTCCAGAAGACTCTTCCATGAAGGGGTTTCGTGTTTTGTTTGCTCATCACAGCCCACGGACCACGAGGAGAGCGCTTTCTCTTTTCAGAAGTCTGAGAGCGCTTTCCCTTTTCAGAAGACAACCCCGCGTCGACCAATAAGCACGGCGACTCGTAACCCGCGCCGATGTTTTATTATAGCATCAAACACAGAAGCACTTTGAACGAAGCTCGTCGTGCCATTTCCCCAAAAGTGTCATCGTTAAAGCCATTTTTTATAAAATATAGTTAAGTATCTACGAACATACATCTCTTAATTTATTAATTGGGTGTACAAATAATGTCAACCAAAGTACTCATTGGATCCCAATCTCTGGAGCTGTGAATTTGACCGGTCCGCATCGTCCAATCAGAAGAGAGGAGACTCAGAACGTCCGCTCGAGGGGGTGAGAGCAGACGTAGGCTCGGTTCTCCAGGACCTCCATGGCGATCTTCTTGATGTTGGCGTCATTGTTTTCGGGAGAGTCTTAAAAAAAGAAAACCGACAACTTATTAAAACATTTGTGACCGACTGGGTCACGGCACTGGATGAATGTGGATTTAAAAACAGGTTCAGTGTGAAAATGAAAAGCAGCGGAAAATGTTAGACTGTTGGTATGGGGGTTGTTGTTGGGGAGAAGTTCTGAAACACATGCAAGTCTTGTACCGAGATGCAGTAAAAAAAAGAAGAAAAAAAAAGGGCAGGGGGAGTTAGGGGCTGTTCTCAATTACCGTTTCATGTTATACTTACGTTTTTGCAACTGAGTCATCCAGTAATTGTTCTTGAAGTAAGCTTCGCTGCAGAATGTGTTTGCGAGCAGCACCTAGAAAAATGAAACAGAAAAAGAAGGAGAAAAAAGTAAATTAAAAAGCAGCGCAACTGGAAAACACGCGCCAAACGAGGCAGGAGGCAGTTGGAAGTGCAACATGTCAGGAAGTAATCGAATATGGAAAAGCGACCATTTCAAAAAGGTTTGCTGCTCCAATTTTCCCCCAGTGACCCGGAGGTTTCACCTCACACAGATATGACAGACGAGCATCTGATCGATATTTGTTTCTACACACAATAAAAAAAAAAGGTCCAAAACCAAACAACAGAGCTTTTATCGTGTGGAACCACACCGGATGATTGAAGCCACATTTTGCTTTTGAAAAGATTCTGGACTTGGTTTGAATTACTCGGCGATCCTCAGGCAAAACAAGACGCGAACAACACGACTATTTTTGGAATGGAATCCAGTCAGACGGGGTCTCCAAAGTCTCTGTGCGTGTTTGACATAAAGCACAAAAGATGGGCTGCTGCTGCCGCGCGCCGGCCGACATGTTGGGAAGCCTGCAGCCCAAACGCAGAAGGCCGTCGCGAAGGACGCCGTCTCTCCGTGAAAAGGCGGAGCGCCACGCGGCTACACCTCTACAAAAGAGTTACGTAAAAACATACAGCTGGACGACATCCAAGTAAACAAGGCGACGCTCTCGCAGATAACAGACGTACGTAAACGGCGTGATTGCGTTGCTGAAGATTAGAGGTGGCAGAATGTCGACATTCCGCTTTAATTGCGTTCGGTAGACGACTCGCCGCAGCGAAAACAGCCTGAGCTAATTAGATGACAACGTGCGTTTTATTAACGAGCAACTTTGGACTATTACAATGTGGGTAGTAGTATACAAGGTTTCTTTAATGTAAGTGTACAACAGGGTTGCACAACAGAAAAGGAGAACACACACACACACACACACACGCACAGACTTCCATTCTACATGCAAGTTGTGGTTGTGTGTTTGCAAAACAAACAAGTTGTCTACGCTCCACGTTCTGATGTGCGTGGCGATCCGTTGAGCTATATAGAAAACACAAATCTGACGACATTGCCAACGTCGTCAGATTTGAACTTTCCCCAAGGGTCTTTAAACGCACCGTGTGTGACGGGGGCTTCCATCCGAAAAAGGCCCTGAAACTAAGCTTAAAGTTGAGCTACGTCATCAAAAACATGTTGCACGTCTCTGATGATCTGGTCACTTTAAACGGTTTATTGGGGGTGACATTTTAAAAAGAATTCTGAGCTCCCGAGTGCAACTGTGAAGCCACGATTGACGATTGACGGAAATTGTGTGAAACCGTCACTGAACTGCAGGCGGCTGACCACAGTGCAGAGAGGAGGAGGAGGAGGAGGAGGAGGAGGAGAGGCAGACAATGGGAAACAATGGAATATATAAAATATTGATTTATGGCATTATAACTGTTATGATGCGTGTGTGTGTGTGTGTGCTGCACACACACCTCGTGGTCGTGATTCCTAAGCCCGATGCTGATGGAGCGGCTGGTTCTGGACAGGACGGCGGTCATGGCGTACAGGTGGATCAGCACATCTGCGACCCTCTTCAGGACGAGCTGTTCATCCACGATGGTCTGAAAACAAACAAACAAACAAACAAACAAACAGATGATTAAAGTCACTTCTACTTCTACTAATCGTGTCTCTGTTGCACACTGAGGAGCATTCTGAACTTTGTCAGCTAATCAAAATATTTTCTCACAAAACTCAACTTGGGGGGCATCGAGGAAGACCTTCGTTGATCAGTTTCACCAACGGAGACAATCATATTCACGGGTAAAGGGAGTTGTGTGTGTGTGTGTGTGTGTGTGTGGTACGAGTGTGTATGAGCAGGGCTCCGCTTTTTAATTCATATTTCCTTTATTGATATTTTTGGGGGATATCTGTAGTTGGTAAATTCTCCGGTGCAGATGTTGGATGCTTTGGGCGCCAGCTTTTAGCACATTGTCTGTGATTGTTGCTTTAAGCAATATTTGCCAAAGACTTTTTTAGTTTTTTAGCTCTTTGCATCGAAACCGTGCGGTGTTACTCCAAGTAGTGCCAGCTTTATAAAAGTTCTTCAAGAGGGCCTCTCCCTAAAAATGGCACAGAGGGAGACTTTTTAGGGGAAATAAAAATGCGTCGTTAGCCCGGCTGAGCTCTCGCTCGCCGCAGCTTAGGGAAACCGTTTGGATTTATCCCGTAAGTAGTCGATTAATAACTTCCTTGGCGATTTGACACAACTCCATACAGACGCCAGAGGCCACATGTGACACCGGTGCTCTTCTCTTGGCACGTCTAACCCTCTGTGACCCCTCAGTGGGAGGAGCTTTGGAGTTGTGCCAAGTCAACATATAGTATGTGAAGTAGAGATGAGGGAGGGGGGGGTACCCTGCGGTCGCAATGAGTCCCTCAAAAGTTCCCGGGGAAAGTTCCTTTTGCTAATAGGGTCTTTACATAATAACTAGCGACTCTTTCTCTTCAAAATAGCTCAATGTCTTATCTTTTATGCATTCAAAGAAAAAAAACAGTCAAGGGAGAAACCAAAGTATTGTTGATAATTTTGCTTATTAAAAAAAAAAAAGGACCAGTGTGTACTATTTAGGGCCATCTAGTGGTGTATTGCAGATTGCAGCCATTTGAAAAAAACGCTCCCCCCTTGGAGAACTACGGTGGCCTGCAGGTAACGTACCAAACCTGAAAGGCTCAAAGGCCAGTGTTTAGGTTTGTCCGTTCTGGGCTGCTACACGCCGGGTACACTTCCTGTATCGTTCCCCTCAGAGGGGTCCCTGAAAAGGACCCGCCCTCATATGTGGATATAAAAGGCGAACAGAAACGCATAAACGATAACACACTCGTGAAAAAATATGGTTATTAATATTAGATTGAATTTTTGCTCATAGATCCCTACATACTGGAACTTTTAACTTAAATACTCAAGGTCGTATTGGTCAGCAGCTGGAGACTGCAGTGAGATCAAAGCCCTGAGGGGAGCAATACAGGAAGTAGGGCTCTGGAAAAGCTGCGCTGCTTCCAAGAAGTTTATAACTTGTGTGTGGACGCCCAGTGCAGGAGGAAACAGACTTCGGAGCAGCCGTTCGAACACATCGCCCCAGAGACGCCGTTTTGGAATATGCAAATTGATAACTGCCATTTAACACAAACGAGAATCAGCAGGAACAACCCTCGGCTACTTTACCTTTCCATATCGGTACAGCAGGCCCTCCACGGTCGATCCAAAGAAGTTGACATTCTGTTCGAACTTCTTTGTGCTTTCCTGGAAACGGGAAAACCGTCCAGAGCGTCACCCAACGCACCGGATAACATTCACAGACAGCGTACCGTTCGCCAAGTTCAGAGGACACGTCCTACCGCCAGGCTGGGATGCACCACTCCGTCTTTCCCCGTCAGGCCGAGGTCCACCGAACTTCCCATCGAGTCCCTCAGTTTCTTGCCGATCATGCCGAGCGTCATGCCGATGTTTCCTTTCTTCATCTCCCTGCAGGCACAAGATAGAACGGGACGGCGTTTTAGCGAATAAAAATCAACAATATAATCCCGGCAACGCAGTCTTTTGAAGATTAGAGAATCATACAGTTCACAGCTGCACCATTTCATATTTTTGTCATATCATATGGGGGAAACTGTTTGTAAAATGAAAGTTTATATATATATATATATATATAATCTTGTATGTCAAAATATCAATTAATGCATTTAATAACTTCCATATTCATACTTTATTTTTCCTGTGAGGATTTTGCCAGCGTACTGCATTCCAGTGAGAGCGATGTACATCCTCAGGATTTCATTGGTACCCTGGAAAACAAAGGAATCTTTAAAAATGACTCACTACTAATTAGATATGTGTTGTGGACAGAGTATCATTGACTCACAGCTCAATACAAAGATAAATGTTTATTGATAAGCTGCTGCTGGCTCCACTCTTCAAACTGCAGAAAGATTCCTTAACTAAGAAGTCAAGAGAGCCACCTGGTGGCCACTTACTGAACATCATCTGGAACCAACTACTGCAGATTCTCACCCACATAGAAACACACTTGATTCACCTTCTTTATGTCAAAGAACTGACAGAAAAGAAGAAAGAGAGAGAACACTGTGTCCTCAGATGGAACTACTGCCCAGAAGAGACCGAAAACAAACCTTTTTAATAGCGATCCCATCTGTCCAGGTCAAACTGATTACGAGGGAATGTTTCTACAAAATATTTTTTATTCTACTTCATTGCTCATGCAGATTACGATAACCGTGATTCAAGGGCGGCTTTAAACCCTGGTGATTTTCTCCATCACCAGCAGCCGTGACTGATTGCAGGCAGCGCCTTTGTGATGGAGGGTGGCGTAGCCGACAGTTTTTTAGGATCAGGTGGTGTGACTGTCTCTCTTTTACCCGTCATGATTTCAAAGTGCAGCAGCCTCCCGTGGCCAGCCGGAATCAGACGGGTCACCGAGAGGCAAACAACAGTATATAATGACCGTTTTTACACGTGAGCATGTATGGAAAGACCCAACATGACCACTTTAAGCAGACTACAAGTAGATTATGTGCAATTTTAATTCTAATTATTCAGTTTTTTTATCCATAAAAGGTTGGTGCAGGTTACAGGGTTCTTACACGTTTTGACCAATGGATTTCCATGACTTTTCCATGACTTTAAACCAAATGTCAATGACCAAACTGAAATCTCGGTCAAAACATGAACAATTTAGAACATTTTGTGTATTGAGAGTGTACGCCGGCTTATATTTTAAACGTCTTTCTTTAAAAAACACATTCATTATTTCAAACTCGGTGTGATCATGACAAATTTCCATGACTTTTCCAAAACTTTTATAATTTAAGTTTTTTTCCATGACTTTTCCAGGCCTGGAAATGACCTTTTTAAAATTCCATGACTTTTCCAGGTTTTCCATGACCGTAAGAACCCTGTGAGGTTACAATCATGATGAGGAAAAAAACTAAAAAGACCAATGATGAACTTGTGATAGTCCTCTTCTAGAGATCATGTCAGGAGTATTTTGATACCTCAAAGATGGGCAGGATGCGACAGTCTCGGACGTAGCGCTCGTAGGGGTAGTTTTTGGTGTAACCCAGACCGCCCAGGATCTGCAGAGCTTCACTGCAGCAAATCCAGCCTCCCTCCGAGCTGAACACCTGAACACGAGACACAGAAACACAACATGAGACATTCCACTTCATTTAGATTTCTTTTTACATGAACACATTTTAAGGAGAAAGCCGTCTGACCTTCACCATGGCGGCCTCCAGAGAACAGTCCGGCAGCCCCGGTCTGTCCATCATCCCCGCCGTCAGGTAGCCCATGCTCTCCATCACGAAGACATTCAGAGCCATCAACGCAAACTTCTCCTACAGAAACGGGGCAAAGACGCACTTCATTCACCTGGGAGAGAAGAGTCGGTTATTCATAATGTGGGGGACAAGCAGACGAGTCGACTGGACCTGAATCATTCCGAATTCGCCCAGGTTTTTGTTGAACTGTTTTCTGGTCATGGCGTATTCAGCGGTCAATTCTATGAATAAGAAAAATAAAAAAATTGAGATTAACTTCACAAAACCAACAGTTAGGGACAGGGTTCTTACACATTTTGACCAATGGATTTCCAGGACTTTTCCATGACTTTTTCAGGACTTTAAACCAGATTTCCATAACCAAACTGAAATCTCAGTATAAACATGAACAATTTAGGGAATTGTAAGTATTGCGAGCGTATGCCGGCTCATATTTTGAGCGTCTTTCTTTAAAAAAAAAAAAATATATATATATATATATATATATATATATATATATATATATATCTAACTCGGCGTAAATTATGTGATTATAACAAATTTCCATGACTTTTCCAAAACTCTATGATTTAAGTATTTTTCATGACTTTTCCAGGCCTGGAAATGACCATTTTTTAATTCCAGGTTTTCCATGACCGTACGAACCCTGCAGGATTCCTTCTTTTTCTTCTTCTTACCAATCATTTTTTTGATCATTCCAGCTGAAGAGGGGCCCATACTGAACCTCCCCGAGTTCAGGATGTTCATGGCAACCTGGCCGACACAAAGCAAAAGGGTCGGACGCAAACCAACACACACACACTGAGCAGATAGTCACAGGGTTAAAAGGTCGCGGCTTACCTTGAACCCACCACCTATTTCCCCGATGACGTTCTCCACCGGCACCGGGACGCTGTCGTAAGACACTTCACAAGCTGAAAAGGGGAAATCATTGGATTAGAAATGACTCCATGTGTTCTCCTCTTCCGATCTGAATCCCCAGGTCTTACTGTTGGAGCCCCGGATGCCCAGTTTGTCCTCAGGTTTGCCGCTGGTGACGCCCCCAAAAGCCCGCTCCACGATGAACGCAGAGATCTTATCTTTCTTCTCGCCGTCTACGACCACCTCCGTCCTGGCGAACACGGTCATGATATCTGCCATGGCGCCGTTTGAAATCCAAATCTGGTGACACACGAGTTGATGTTTAGAGTTCAGGAAAAAAAAAAAAAACGAATAGTGAAAAAGAGTTGAAGCGGGGTGAAGCGTCATCGCTCTCACCTTGGTTCCGCTGATCAGGTAATGTTTTCCGTCTTCCGAGAGGGTCGCCCGGGTCTGAATGGAGGCGGCATCACTTCCACTGAAAATGATCAAACAAGTCAAGTTCACCCAATCCAAAAGTAAACTAGAACGGGCACGATCACAAGATTGGGCATTGAATTATGAACATTTTGACATTAGTTTCATGCCAATTGGATAAAAATGTACCGCGCTATTGTAAAAAGAAGATTTTGAACTTTTCATGACCTTGACCTTTGACCCGATCCATCCCAAAATCTAATCAAATAGCATTTTCAATGCGAAGGTAAAGATGTGATCACAGTGTCACCCGTGTGGTGGATGTATCAGACTACAGATGAAAAATAGCATCTTGGCAGAGTGGCACATTTACAGAAATGTTTTTATTAATGTGTACTGTCCCTTATCGAATAAATAATGTTTTTTTTTAAACGTACGAGCAGCTGGGTTCCTACGAGATCACGTGGGCGTGGCTTAGCTAAGTGTGTCGAGACAGGGGAGAACCTCTGTTTAGCATAGATGAAAAATCAAGAAATCATTTAAATAAAAGTGATAAATTGGATGAGTTAGCACTTTTTCTGGTGCTATTAAATCATCTTTCTCTAATAAATATGACGTGCATTCAAGAATGATTAAGTTTATCTTTTGATACGCTTTGACCGTTGGACTTAGTGGAAACATTTGGATCACTGGAGTCCACCTCTACAGATCTTCATCTACAACGGTGCTGCAGAGGTACACGGTCAGCAAAATACAAAATGACCTTTCAGTGCAGTTACCTTCCGGGCTCCGTCAGACAGAACGCCGCCACGTGTTCCCCGGAGGCCAGTTGGGGAAGGTACTTCTGCTTCTGGGCTTCATTTCCTGCGATCAGAATGCCCTGAAAGACCAGAGAGCCGTTAGCAAGAACCTCGATACCAACCAGGTTATCCCAGGCTGAAACCACCGGCTGACGCAGTGATCGAGGTCTGTGGACTCGTGTTATGAAGCCTCCAGTATTGAGAGTTCGCCGTCGCCATCTTGGACTACGGTCGTCGCCACGTTGTTTTTTTTGGCATCCGATGAACGGAAGTTGCCATTTTTGGAATGTGGAGGAGTGGCGTAGAGGTGGCGTACACAGCTCTGCTAGTGACCCGTCACTCACAGTAGCCCCGCCCAAAAGCATACCCTGCTTTATGGTCTATTTAACTCTAAACGGACCCTCATTTAGTAAATGAACATCCTGCTCTATTGAAGACTTGCAACTAGAGATTGAGAGCATAAACTCATGTTTACAACGTTGCCTGAGGGAATAAAGAGAGAAGTAGTCATTTTTTCACAGACTTCGCCCCCTGTTGGTGAGTAGAGAGAATGCAACTTTTAAGGAACTTCCGCATCGGCTTCACTCGGCACAACCGGAGATAAAACAGTCCCTCCAGTTCCTCCACATGACGGATGTGCACATGATGTCAATGTGAGGCTTTAATCTCCAACCCCTGGGACGTTATCTCATGCTTTACCTTCAGCCCAATGGCCTGATGTGCGGCCAGTGTTACAGCAATAGAGGCATCCAAGGAGGTGATCTCTGCCAGCCGTGCGTACACGGTGTTGGTCAATCCGAGACCCCCTGGGACAAAAACAACACTTATGTACACTCGTGTACTACTTGCGCTCAAAGCTCACAGTGGGACTGTTACTCGATTTCTAACTTGCACGTGAGAGAAATGGTCGTGGAGCCTTTTAAACTTGTGTGGAACTTGTAAGTGGATGGATTACCTAAAACCTGGCTATTTCGTGGCTGCACATTTTCAGAAACTACTAATCCAAGAACATATTTTTGTGCTGCAAACCATTTAAAATAGTCTAACATCCACTTAGTAACTCTTTTACATAGTAAACACTTTTACATAGTTGCAATTAGGATAAGTCTGAACTTAAGAGCTGCTGATCTTACCGTACTCCTCTGGAATCATGATCCCAAACAGCCCGAGCTCCTTCAGCCCGTTCAATGTCTCCAGAGGGATTTTGGCGTCTCGGTCAATTAACGCAGAGTCGACTAAAAACACAATTAAAGCATTCGCTGTCAATTCTAGCATCATTATGCATACATTAAAAAAAGATAGATGCTGCGTGCTGCTAGTGGCATTTTGCAGTTTGATTTCAGCCCTCTTATCTCACCTTCCTCGTTGAAGAATTTTTCCACGGGTGCAACGAGCTGGTTGATCTCGTCCAATTCTTCATTTCCAATCTCCGGGTAGGGAAAGACCTCAGCCTGGGGGACACAAGCACATCGTTTCAGACACTAAATCACCAGCTCCTCACAGAGAAAAGGCAAAGTGGTAAAGTCCAAATGCCACGAGTCTTGACCGGTGTGCAGTCTTTCCACGGCGGATGTCGAGTCCGATCGAACGCTCACATTAAAACCAAATCGTGATGAGATACGTCTCCTGAAATACTGACGGTGCCGGTTGAGAACAAGATTATAAGAGGGGAGATTAAGTTTAAAAACAGGGAGAATGTGTTAACTAGAGCGTAAAATGAGAAGATGCTGCAGAGCTCTGCTCTTCGGTCATAAAATAGAGAAGAGCGCTAACAGACTACCGGCTGTCGGAAGTCAGCTCGTCATTGTGTATAAAAAACTGTCATTTTTGCATAACGGTCTCCACACAATAACCCATGATAGCCAAGTGAAAACAGGTTTTAATTAAGAGTTTATACTCGTTGCTGCCGTAGGCCTCCAAGATATAGTTAGCTGAATCCTGTTGGCTTCGATTATTTTTGTATTATTAACCAGTCCACCTGTGGCAAACTGAATCGATTACGCAGATTAGCCAAAAAACACACAATGGGAATTTTATATTCATATTTTATATTTCAGTTTAAAATACTTAATTTCAAGGTCACGTTTGCCTTTCTGAGAGATCGTCAAGCCTCACAAATATGACTAAGAAAAGAATAGAAGAATATTTTTTCCATGTGCCGTGCAGTAATTAAAAGTTAGTCAATTTTTTAAAATTAAGAATATACCTTTTTCACGGCAGACATTTAGATGCAGGCACCCAAAAATAACTAAATAAAAGCACAGGTGAATAGTGGATGCATTCCACTTAGGGAAGGCCCCAGTATTGCAGTGGACGCTGCTCACTGGGACACTTCATCAAACTGAGCCGTTGTTATGTTACTCAATTGTTGTGATGAAGGCACAGACTACTAAGACGTGGGCTTCTCCCATTCGTTTGAGGATTGCAGTATTAAAGCTTTAAATTTTTCATTTTCATCAATCGCTATCTTGGATTTTTTTTTTGCTGTCTTTAGCTGAACGAAAGAAAACATAATTAAACTGAAGGTGTGGCGTTTGTGTAAACATTGTGTACAGCCAGGAGGCAACGCTGACGTGTCTTAAAACTTCAATTCTCTCTACTCCTCTGGTTAAATAGTAGTCTCTAAGAAAATAACTTCTTCTCTCGTGATGTATTCCCTCGGTAAATATTAGTTTATGGTCTCAAGTTCTAGTTTCAAGTCTTCTTCAACACAGCAGAATGTTCAGTTAGTAAATGAGTGTTCAGTCAGAGTAAAATGGACCATAAAGCAGGGTGTTCTTTAGGGTGGGCTTACTGCCACTACTCCACAATCCACACCTGGTCTCTTCTGTTCAATGGATGAAAACAAGCCAAGATGACCACGGCCTTCTTTTAAGAGGGCAAAGTCGCCGATCTCTAGACTTCAATAACGGCAGTCCATAAACAGATCTGTGACATCATCATCATCATGGCTATGTCGACTTCTTATGTAGTCAATGTATAGTCAGCTCTAGGAGCAACCTGTCAATCACAAGGTAGCCCCTCCCCAAACATACCCCACTTTAAAGTCGATTCCACGTCAAGTGAGAAGTAGAGTCCTTTCCTCATAGACTTCTGTACTATCATACAGGTTTAGCATCCAGGAGATGGCCAGTGAAGAAAATGCGTCAAGCTTTTTAATCAGGTTTAAAAATAAATAAATATTGGTTAACCTTCAATTTATTTGTTTTAACCTTTGACACTTAAGCTAAGTTGTGAGATAGCCTGGTGATAAATAAATCCATTACGATTTAATGATATAACTTTATAAGCCACTCAGTAAACCAAAAGAACTTGTAGACATGTAGTCGCAATGCATTGCATATATAACAGGGGTTAGCTAACTTAGGTCGGTTGGGGCTCGAGTGAACACACATGGACAGGAAAACACGTTACTAATAAAAAAGAAAGACAGAAATCAAGCTTTGTCCGTGCAGCACTATCTTACTCTTCGCCTAAATAACAGTGGCATTCATTTGACAAGTAAAGACTCGGTTACCTTGTTCACCTGACCGAGGAACAAATCCTTGGCATATGCGAGGTTCCTTGAATGCGTCTTAATGGACCTCTGCTGCTGAACGCGTACCATTTCTTCCCCGGCATGCCTCGTATTACGAGCGAGCAGCCGCTGTCCGAGTCTAACGGATTTGGACAAAACGACGAACTTGTTCACGTTCATCATCCTTCAGGCACAGACCTTTACTTCAGGCAGCCGGTGTATTACAGACACCTACAGCCAGGAAACCTTTCACCCAATTTCGGTCTCACGCTGATGACGTAGGCACATGGTCATACGCTACCTTCATTACCCTCGGAAAGTGCGCCGTTCAGTTTATAGTTATGAAGATGCTCTATGCTATAGGCGTTTTATAGCAACTTTAAACACACAAATGAAGACGTGTATTTGTACGTGTTCTTTTTTTTATAGTGAAATGTTCAAGCCAAATTGTAATATAATAGCAATGCAAAAATATCTTTTTGAAAGCATTTTGATACATTCGTCTCTTAGATAAAAGTTGAAATTCATGTTTAATGTTTGTCCTCTCTAAACTATCAGAAAAAAAACATTGGTTATTACAGACTCGTATTTAAATAGATGGAGTATACTATAAACATACATTTTACCAGCCAGTAAAATGTAACCAAAGTGTAAGCTTTTAATTGTAAAATACAATAACGCTATTTCTAAAAACAAAGACATGACACGTCGCCCTCAGTAATCTTGTCTAAATGTCGTAGAATAGTCATCGGTCTGTACGCCTGACATTTTTGAGGACACTTGAACATAGCACAACATCATAACAATGGCGCGAGGCTACCACATGGTGGCGCAATGCACAAAGCAACGATGAAGTAATAATTGCAACAATTAAATACATAGAAGTGTCGCAAATTGAAGTTGCTTTTGAAACAACAAATGTAGCCAACTTTCAGCAATTGCAATAATGTAAAAATAAAACACACACACACACACAAACACACATATATACATATACATACACACATATATATATACACATATATATATATACATATATATATATATATATATATATATACATATATATATATATATATATATATATATATATATATATATACATATATATATACACACACATACATATATACGAACATATATATATATATATATATATATATATATATACATATATATATACATATACATATATATACATATACATATACATATATATATATATATATATAGTCAAGTCCGATCAATTTATTATTCGTCCTGAGTTGACTGTGTGCTGCAGCGAACATAAAGAAAACATAATATGACATGGAAAATACAATACTACATATTCAGGGCACATACACGTGCCCATGGTGACTTACACGTACGTGCACAGTTGAGAAATGTTGGCATTTCATAGCAGGGTCAACGCCTAACAACACCTAACATGAATTCCATGCAGGTGGGCCAGGGCCTTGGTGTTGTGCATGCTGGCTCACTGGAATGGCTGTGTCACACTAAATAGGATGGGACCACACATAATGTTATTAATAACACCTAAATGTACTATTATAAATAATAATACAGAACAAATTGAATATGGTCTACATCACCATTACCAATGTAGCACGCTTCAACGTCAGAACAGAATGCAACGGGGGACGTTGCCCAGAAAACCATTCTCTGCCGGCAGAGGAAATGAAGCCCTGCGCTCGGGGCCCCTCCCGGCCGCATGATGACGTTGTCCTGCTGACACCGCCGAGAACGTGGCCCCTCAAAAGCCAGGAGGATCTATTTTTAGCTTCAACCTCAAGTCAGGCATGTTGACTGTGTAAGACCAAGGAGACTTAGCCACAGACGTCATGTTCTCAGTGTTGTCTCTGACAATGTGCAAATATATCTAAACGTATATGATATTGTTTGTTGTTGTTGTTGTTGTCATTTTTACCTTAATTTGACCTTCAGCCAGAGGACAGTTTAAAAGTGGGAGAGTGGGGGGGATTAAATGCAACAGAGCATAAGACGGGATTGGAACCCGGGATGTTGTGGGTATATGTGGCATGTGCTGTAACCACTCGGTAAACCAAATGCAGGGATATTTTTATTGTCTGAGAAAAGGTCTGAGTGCAGCCTCACTTTGAGGAGATGTTTTTTCCTATATGCATTGTTCTCTGATCATACAAAACAAAAAATGTTGCATATCATTTTGGAAAAAAATGATAGTTGCCTGTGGAAAAAAGAAATCCCTCTAGAGAGCTTACTTCCTGTTTTCTATCCAATTGTGCTCACTGTCTTCTTCAATCTGAAACCATAACATACCAAATGTTGAGGATGACTAATTTACACCCCCGTCACCTAAACATTGTCAGATGTTCCGGTTTTAACATACATAGGTAGGGTAGGAATTTGGCGTAACTAATCTGCACACCTATTTTTTGTTTAACTATACTGGAGTTCACAGGATAAATGTCACGTCAAACAAATCTGCTACATTTGAATCCATGCTATAGAATTGAGCCTCTCCAATTGCAGATTAAGGTCCTCCTTTAACAATGACAAGTACATGTAGTTCTCAATAAGTTGAATATTACACTAACAGTAGAACATTTACTCAATAGTATTACATCTTTTTAAGGAAGAGTAGTTGTAATAGTAGTGGAAGTAGAAATAGATAGAGATCTTATGGCGGACATGGATGGCACTGTTTCCCCAGTTATAGAATATTTTATCAAAGGATAAAAACCAAAAGATTCTGGACTCATCACCACACGGTAAATGAATGGAGCGGAATAACCATCAACCTGGATCATCTGAGAAAGTCGAGTCAGCATCTGCTTATGATCTTCTATTCAGACGATTTAATCACGCATCACGATGCGCCATTAAAACGCAAGGATTCCATAGAAAGATAATAAATTGTGATATTGAATTATCGCCCAGCCCTAATTATAGTTCTGAGATTCAAATAGTATTTCCCCATTTTAAGTAGAAGGACTTACATATGCAGGAAGTGCAGTTCTATGATTCCAGGACCACTGTCAAATACTAACCCTCTGAGTGTGGTCCTAAAGAACTTTGACCTTTTGACCTTTTAAAGCTCGAAAACGTACACATGGCTCATCTCTAAGTAGAAAAGCCTTGAGCAATCGTTTGTAGAAAAAACAACATTCAAGTCACTCCAATAAATTGCAGTCTTTTGACAAACAAGGACCACTCAGCTCAGGTTTTACAATATATTGTTTTATTTTGCGTTTCTCAACATTGTCACAGTACTAGTTTTACATCGATAGGGTTTTGTCTACTTAGAAACAGAATGCGTAATAAAATAAGGAGCACTCCTCCCTTCCATTCGACCTCCCAAAAGTGGGCCGTGAGTGCGGGAGAACAGGAGCGTCTCCGGAAAAAAATTAGCCGGAAGCCGCGTTTACCGTGTAACAGCCGGCTCTACATCCCTACGATAATTCAGTCCCGGTCAAGAGGCAGAGAGAAAGCAGTTGATGATTATGTAAATATCAGAGGGGAGCAGGAATGCACCTTCGATGGAACTGCAGACACAGAGCAGTAGTAGTAATAATAATTATCATTATTTACAGGCTATTTACATATGTCTTTCTCATTGGTTTCTTCACCAACCTCTTCACCAACTTACATCAGCCCCCCCCCTCCCCCACCCACCAAAGATGGATTTGCTATTTACACCCAGCAGTATATCGCCTTGTCTTTGTACTGTACAGTGGAGATAGAGAGGTGAAATGCATGCCGAGGGTAAGATGACACAACTTGACATGGAAAAGACACGCTAGTAGGAGTCAGAAATCTCTCAAAAATTAAACAAGCATCGGTCAGAGAAATCAGAGCTACTTGAAAGTTTAGGGGCGAGCCAAGCCCACCGCTCGATAGAAACACACAAAAACAATGAGAGAGAGAGAAAAGAAACGGTAGGCATCAAATGGCATGCGACAAAGCACCTCACACGGGATCTGGACCGGTTGAAGGAACTGGTGGGATGTGACTGAGAACATACCGATTGGGCGTAATTCTGGGGTCAATATGGAATGAAGCTAGGTTTCCTCTTGGTAGCCTATTGCACCAAAACTCCATCACAACTGGTTGGTAATCAGACTTTGTTCTGGAGACAGAAGTTTGCGGTCGGTCAACTGTGGGAGTTGTTTTACTGGGACCTTTTATTTAGGTACAAAGTGGATTTCAAATGTAATGACCATGCTGCATTGGCACTTTTGTGACTCCATAGAAACCTAAACTAAGCTGGATTAAACGCCGTATCTTTGATTGATTTACATTCAAACTCAAATGTTAGGTTTTAGGGTCGCTGTACATAAAGCCGGATGGATACATTTTGGATCATGGCAAATACTGTCTAACATGGCACCCATTTATAAAGGGTTTTTAAGGTGGTAGCTAACGACTTTATAACGGAGAATAATACTTTACTAAAGTTTCATACATTAGGAATGAGCTGTTGATAAACAGGACAGTTCACGCATAACGCGTAACCACTTTGCCTTCGATTTTGTTTCAAAAATAAATATAGTAATTAAATGTAAGGGCTAAGGTCGTTGTGTAATGTGAACTAGACAATAATAACATTTACTGGAGGTTTTTTACACTAGCTAAAGGAGACCCAAAAGTTGTCCTTATGAATGGTTTATTATTGATGTGTAAAGCAAATCATTTAGCCATTATAAATGCATTTAAAGCCAGCATTTTTTTTTTTCAATGCCGTTATCTCCAGAAAAATGAAAAATATTATTTTCCACGGAAGAATCGACTCGTTATCTCGGGAAAACAAAAAAGGTTGCTTCCTCCTAATACTTCTAATGTTTATCAGAGACCAGGAGAACAATGGATTTAACCAGCGCACTCTTACTGACGCTACCGCTCAATGCATTCAATCAGCCCGGAGCGAGCTGACCGGAGACCGTAAAGAAGCCTGTGAATAAGAAAATATAATATAAAAATACTGTATCTAAAAAAGGATAATGAACTTAGGAGAAAGTTTGTTTTCTCGACATTACAAAACAATTAACTGGCGATCTCGAGATAACGGCGAGAAAAAAGAAATTGCTAGCATGTCCGCATTCTGCGTCCGTATTTTAACGGTCAGTTCACTTTATCGATGAATCAAATTAGTTACGGAGTATAAAAACCTCTTGGTGCCTCGATAACCTGAAACCATGGCGATAGATGTATTCACTGATCTACGGGATGTCACTGGATAGCGGCGTGTGAGCCATTGATGGACATGGATGCTAAATTCCGGAGAAAAGCGAGTTCCAGCTCGTTCTGCCCATCACCGCTCTGACCTCCAGGTGACGGGGCTCGGTTTCGTGTCACGCCCGCTCTACCTCCCCCCCCCCCACAGCTTTAACTGCTGTTGTACGCCACAGATCCGGCGAACCATTGGCGTGCGTCAGGAAACGACACGGGCGCCGTACGTTGTAGACTTCCGTTAGCTTGCGATCGCAAACAAGTCAAAACTATTCTACCATTAATTCCTTTTCTCGTTTTTTAAACAACTGTCGACTGCAACACTGATATAGTTCGGGAATACACGACAGTTAGGAAATAGCCTGGAAAGACATTGTCACATGCAACATTATTTTTCGTTGACATTCTTGATCAGCGTGGAAGGTTCAGTCCCTCCGAGTCCACGTAGATACTTGACCGAAACACGAGGGGAGACACGACCAAAGGTTCTGCGGGCCGGGGGAGGGTAGAGAAGACAGAACCAAATGAAATGGAACGACCACCGGATTGAAATAGCTCTGAGACACGAAAAAGTGAATACATATTGCACATACAAGTAAAAAAGTAAATAAATCCATCTCATGGTCTTCAACCAGATTGAGACCAGAACTCCTGCCATTGATATCAACCGAGTAGAACAAGTGCCGGAAATATGCTCTCCCCCAGCTCCCCCCCCCCCCCCCCCACCGCATCCACCCCGCCTCCGCTCTGCACGCCGCGCTAAAATGTCAGAAGGGGGATTGATATAAAAACTGCCATTCGCGGTGAGCGGAGCGAGCGCCGTCGACCATCGCACGCTGATAATTATTGATTTTCTGCCACGGTGTCGTGAGACGGACGGGGAAGCGGACGGCGCTCGGCCACTTGGCGAAACCGAAGAGTGGACGACTCAGCCAGCTGAGAGCTTCCACATTCAGGGGAGACGCCGAGCACGCCGTTTGCGCAGACTCTCGTCAGCTTCCGGGGGAGAGGGGGGGGGGAAACGACTAAAGATGGCGGACATTCAGGTCAATCTGTATTCGCGCGGTTGGACCGCCGCCGCGTTTTAAAGGCCGGCGGCGTGCAAAGTGTGCAGCGGCCCTCGACCTCACTCAAAGGCAGGCGTGCACAGCGGCGTCCCCGCTCGCGGCCTCGCTCAGAAGAGCGCCGGTCGGTTCCGTAACAGTGAGAATACGCCCCCTTTGTGCCAGTACAACGTACTGAGTTATAATCAACGTCGTTTTTGTTCTCGAATAATAATAATAACAGTTGATAATTATCATTTTTACAAAACACTATGCACAATATACACAAAGCAATTGCCGTGACTAAATTAGTAAATGCTTCCATAATTGGCACATGTATCACTGCCAACAGAGATATCACAGTGCACTGTGAGCTACCGCTACATTAAATACTGGTACGCTACTGTACGGCCTCTGACCGTTCAGTCCCCCCCCCCCCCCCCCCCCCCCCACACACACACACACACACACACTAGGTTAAATCTTCTGTAAATTACCAGTGGGCAAGATATTTGTGTCGCTTCACTTTACTGAGGAGAAACAGTAGTTGTGGTCTTTGTGCATGCTCTTGCGTCGTCGTCCGCCGCCCTGGAGGCCGCCGGGCGTGACCTGTGAGATGAAAGGAAAGGAAGCGACCGCAGAGGAAACGTGTTTGTATGGAATACGCTGCCCCGAGCGTAAAAAAGAATGAAATAAAAACGAAACGCCAAAAGGAGGCACAGGATCTCGTCTGGCTTCACGTCCCCCGGGCCGGCGGATGATGCACAGTGCGAGAGCCTCGGATTAAAAAAAGTTCAGTCACCCCCCCCCCCCGCGCACACATCAGACCACCGTGCTGATGCCGCTGTGTTTGGGCTTGGCGCTGCTGGGCGCCTGAGAGGGCGGCGGCGCCGGGCCGTGGTGGTGGGGCCCGTGGGCGGCGTGCGGCGGGTGACCCCCGTGGCCGTGGGGCGGGAAGGCCGGCTGCTGGCCGTGAGCCGCCGGCGGGTGGTACTGGTGCGGCGGGTGCTGCAGGTGGGCCGGCGGGTGGTAGTGGTGGTGGTGGTGGTAAGGCGGGGGGTTCTGGGTCACGGGGCAGAACTGGCCGTGGTGGGCGGAGGCCGGCGCGTCGGCGTCCGACCGGGCCGTGTGGTGCAGGTTGGCGGGGTGAGGGGTGTGAGAGATGAGGGTGGGGTGCAGGGCCTGCTGGGTGGGGCTGGGTGACTTCACCCGCCGGGTGCCGAACAGCGTTCCGAGCAGCGAGGAGGAGTTGGGCAGCGACTGGCCGCTGTGGCGGGACGGGCAGTCTCGGGCCGAGGGGGTCCTCCGGCGCATGTGGGGGCTGCTAATGATGGACCCCTGCAGGAGAGAGGGCGGTCAGATCTCAGCAGAGAAACAGGAAAAATATGAGTGAAGGGATACTTGCTGCAGATTCTAATTTCGCCAATTAATTAAGGTCTGAAAGAGATATTTGTCACCCTGTTGCTTCAAATTACCGTCGCTAATACATCTGCTTCTCAAGGCACACATTTGTATGCAGTACCGTTTTTCAACTGTCAAGTTCGAGGTCACTACCGATGTGGTTTGACGTTTCTAAATTCTAAACTCAGCAAGAGTAATCAAAAAAACAAACACATCAGAGGATTTCTTTGAAAATGGAAGAGTGACAGAATAACAAAGATACACACTCAAAAACAAACGTTTACATGAAAGAAATGAAGCCAATCCTTCGGAGCCATGCACAACATGCAAACAAAAACTGTAAAACGTTCGAGGTTCTTTTATCGCCGCTCAAAACTGTTCCTGTGCTGGAGAACGGAGGATGAGTCGAGGAAAGAAGCTGCCGTGCGCTCTGGTGGAGCGGCAGCGGACGCGGCGAACGGGATGTTGCGGGTAAGGTGTTTGTCGCTTATTATATTCATATTTGGGCCCCCATGGCACCTCATCGATATCACCGATGACTTAGTGGATCCAAAAGAGAAGGTGGAGTGATGATCCATTCTTACTTAAAAAGTTACTGAGGAACTTTGAACTGTTTGAATACCAATACCTCATTTTGATTAAATGTACAAGACCATCATCGAGAAGATTGCTATTCTTGGTGTCATCAAACTTTGGGTTGCGTCCCGAGAGATGCATTTTTAGGGGTTTCGGTCTGTCTTTGTCGACGTTGAGAAAACAATGGAATAATGAGAGCCTTATCCTTAAAAGGTCCAGTTCTGGCAAAAGCTCCACATCCACACTGGCACTTGAGAACTGAACATGTTTTTGCTTCAATCAAAACAACAATTAAATCTCGCTTATTCAGCGAGCCACATGGCCCTGACCTGAAGGTTGACCGGCTTGAGGGAGTTTATATTAACCGTGTATCATCTGTGCCTAATGCTAGGATTCCTTCCTATGAACATGAAAAAAGAGAAGGAGGGGGGGGGGGTGGAGGACCTTCTGTTCAAGGTTAGGGGCCACTTCAAACGGTGTGAGCATGCAGCAGCTGGAACTACAAGGAACTTCTGAGGCTAAAAGAAGAGAAAAGCAAATGGTTGGAACTCTAACCCCGCTTACACGAGAGGACGACTCGCAGGTGGGAGTCTACCGACCGGCACGGGGTCGCCCTCGTGTGAGTGGGGGGGGGGGGGGGGGGGGGTGTTAGTCGTGTCATGCCGTGCACATCCGAGGTGAACGCGGGTCGGGCCCGTTGCATGCACAGAGGCCAAAGATGCTCGCCACAAAGACACCAAGAAGAACTACAACTCAAACTACAAAGAAAACGAAACAACAAAATAAACAGAGCGCTTGCGCGTTCGGCGTGAACAACACAAAGTCAGCTGGGCGTCAGTCGCGTCAGTCGCGTCCTACTTACTTCCATATTGCTGTCTAGTGATCCCGCACTGCTGCGTCTCCCACGCTTGCCTGCCCAGAACATGCAACATGACAGATTAGACACGCCGGGGGGGGGGGGGGGGGGGGGTTAACACGTGATGGTGCACACATCCCATCTGGCTACGGCGGCGGGGGGGGCGGGGCACTAAGCACCCCGAGGTGGCGACTGTGGCACACGGCTACGCTCGCAGCGGAGAGGGGCGAGTAAGGACTAGAGGGAGGAGGGAGGAAGCGAGGCACTGCTGCTCCACAACGAGGTTTTACTCAGTGACTACACAGCTGGGAGGAGACATCAAAACAAGAGCAATCTGCCAGCGTTACCGGGACACTTAGTTTAGCTTTTTAACCCGGTTAATGTGAAGGACTCGCAAGGGACACATCAAAATGTAATGGGCAAAATCAAAGCAGCGAGATATTCATTTGATTCCGGAGAATATGTCACAAAAATACACTGTGTCCTACATCTGTCTTTTTTTTTCTTTCTTTCTTTTACACTTCCAACCTAGTAAATGTTCACACTTTTCAAACTTCACACCTCCCGTTTCCAAATCAGGCCGATTCTATAAAACTGGTTCCGGAGCCAATTGACTCGGCCAGAAGTTGGTGTTACACTCCACGCATGGCTGTAATACACCAGTGAGGAGGAGGAGGAGGAGGAGGAGGAGGAGGAGGAGGAGGAGGAGGAGGAGGAGGAAAGAGGAAGAGGAGGAGAAGAAGAAAAAGGAGGAAGAGAAGAAGAAGAAAAACGGAGAAGAAGAAGAAGAAAAAAGGAAGAAGAAGAAAAATAAGAGAAAGAAAAAGGAGGAGGAGGAGGAGGAGGAGGAGAAGAAGAAGAAGAAGAAGAAGAAGAAGAAGAAGAAGAAGAAGAAGAAGAAGAAGAAGAAGAAGAAGAAGAAGAAGAAGAAAACAAGTCGCTTTGGCCTTCTAACTATCTACGAGAGAAGAATGGAGAGTTCTTCAGGAATGTGCTGTAATTGGTGGTTTTGTGGGATGAGGTTGGCCGTGTGAAGACGAGCGTTCTTCGGGATGGTCATATCCCTTTAAGACGGCCCTGAGGCCGTGAACAGAAACAAACCTGCCTGATCAATCCAAATATTAGACTTTCAGATGTATATCTTACATATACATGTTCATCATAATCTTTTAAGACCCTTTAGGCCATAAACAGAAACAAATATTAGGCAATATTTTAAGTGGCCTGTATATGCTCTGTATAACAGTCTAAAAGTATTGCATTAATTGAAGTTATATTTAAGAGCATTGGGCTAGAAAAATACCTTTTGTATTAAGTGGGCACACCAACAAACTACAGTAATGTCGTACGGTTGTGTCGTGATGCGTAGTTATTTTGATAGAGAATACATTTTCTATGGCACATGCATCTTTTTTGGTCTAGAAACAGATTTTCTTGCTGTCTAATTGGAAACTGAAAACAACACATTCATTATTGTTCGGCCCGTGACTTCTTTCTGAATGTGACCAATAATAATAATAAAAAAGGTTTGCCCCCACCCTGCCATAATAATCCATTCAGCAGATCATCCCTTTTTGACAAGGGCAAAAAACACTTTGAGTTAGGGTAAAAAAAATCTTTCATTGAATTTGTCCATTACCGATTTCCGAGTGTGATAATAAGAAATAGGCATTCTGGAAACACGCATATTCTCCTAGATTTGACAAAGCTCTTCCAGAGCCACAGAAAACATTATGCAACTACTTGCATTCCAGATGACCAGCAAACTGACTTTATATGAACCTGCAGCGGTGGTAGAGTTTCCCTTTAAGTGCCTCGCAAACAGCTCCGAGTGGAAATGTAGGCCTCTGGTTGACCTCCACTCAAACATGTCGCGTTTCATTTCTAAGATCATCAAAAAGCCGTGACCGATGCCCCGCTAGTGGGAACCCCGTGCCTCGGTCACCGAGGGAGCGTCTGTGTCGGGGCGACAATCCTCGGCCGGCCCGAATGAAGCGCGCAACATTAATTCCTCGTACCGCTTTGGACGCTCACATTTATTTCGGTGACCTACATAGCGCTGCCTCGGCGGCCTCCGGTAAATTACACCTGGGCCCATTAGGGAAACGCCCATCTCTAGCTCCGGGCTTCACTGGCTTCATGGCTCAGAGGGTTCAGCTCGGGCGCTCGGGCCAAATCGAAACCCGTACGGGAGCAGCGGCTCGGCTTCTTCCAAATTAATTATCCGCGGCGAGGAGCGGAGCGGTATCGTGCCGGCGGGCCAGTAATATTACTATGGCAACCCCCTTCTTTTCTTTTTACCTGCGTCCGAGAGGTCACGTAGGGAGCTGCTCAGGGCGCTCCTCTTCAAACCCTCGCCGGTGGCGTAGCTGTCGTCGAGGCTCGCTCGGCTCAGGTTGCCGTTGCCCGTTTCCTTCTTCGTCCCGGAAGACTGGGCCATGCTGGGCCTCATCACGCCCTTCTGCTTCTCCAGCTCGGCTGGAAACACATGTGGAGGGTTAACAGAGCAACCCAGACATCTCTCGGCTGTATTCACATTTAAACTGGCCACAGTCTGCAGGTGGAAGCGTGGATGTGGATAATTGTTGAGCACAGACGTGTGGAGGAAGACATGCTCACATTCTATCCGGTACTTCTCCATCTCTTGGACCTCAGCGATAGATTCTCGCAAATCGTCAGTGAACTTTTTGCGGTCCTGAGGATTGGGCGCGTTGAAGTTTATGAGGACTTTGATGTCAGCTCCGGGAATGGCTGAGGTCAGACGGACTCCATTGGGATAATCTGAAAGGGGGGCGACGAAATCAACACTTTAACCTGAGTTCACACAAAATAGATGGACCACCAGGGGGAGGAGGAGGAGGAGGAGGAGGGGGGAGGGGGGGTCTAGACTTCTGTAACCATTAAAGCTGCAGTTGGTCAAATCTCACAGTAATACACGAGACAGATAGTCTCTGTCAAAATCCCCTCCTTTGAGGGCTCCTAATGGCATTTTCAAGATTTCACCGTGAAACAACCAATTGGGGACGAGAAGTCAGCTGCCAATCACTGCTCACGGATCTCTGAACTTCGATCAAACTATTGAACTATAGGCGCCATTAATCAAATATGAATCATGAATCATTTCTCGTCTAAAATGTTTTACAAATTCCATTCGCAGCACTAAAAGGAGGCAGATGAACCTCATTTTTTTATCGATTATCTGTCAGAATATAGTGACAGTTTGAGCATATATGACCTTTGGCTTTTTCCACGATAAATATTACAAACTAACTGAAGTTTTCAGGTGCTTCAAACTAATTAATTGTAATTGTCTGAAACCTCTCGCTGTAAGTTTTTTGACATCAGAGTCTAAACTGCTCTGGGGTGTGGCCCCTTCTCAACCACCGTACATACTTTTTGCCTTTCGACAAGTTCCAGAACAAATTAGTTGTTTAAAGCATACTTCAGAGACGACGTACATCAAAGCCAACAGGGCACTTACACTGGTTCTCAAAGAGCAGCACTTGCATGCCGTAAAGCGAGAAGGACTGCCGAAAGCTGTACGTCACAGAGTTCTTCTTCTTTTGGAATATTTTGGTAACCTATGAAGAGAGAGAAAACACGGCGTACACTGTGGTTTAGACTCTGTCAGTGAACGCCAGCGTGCGTTCCCAGTGTGCCTGGAAGACTAATGTCTGCCTTACCACCAGCAGGTCGTTGAAGAGGAAAATCTCCCTTTGGTGGAGGCCCAACTTTTGAGGTTTGTTGGGATCGGGCACTTCAAAAAGTCTGCAGTAGCAGACCAGTCTCCGGTGGGGTAAAGAGAGCACCTGTGCAAACGATACGGCCTCATTACCGAGTACCAACACTTAGAGACGTTCCACAACCTGTCCTAGAAAGGCCTTTTTAATATTTTGTTTTACAAATGTTCCACTCAAAGGTTCAGATGACAGAAAGAGTAATACTCACACAGCCCAGACCGTGGTGTAGCGAGCCGATCTGTGGAGGGAGAAATACATACAAGAGTCATTTTACAGGGATCGGTGAACAGGATACGAAGGGGGGGGGGGACTTTGAAATCTTCGACAAATCGAAGAAAAGAAAAGAAAAATGGGCCAAATTCAGAATTGTGGAAACTAGTTTTACGGATGGCGGAACAAACTATCTACACGTTCCTCCCAATCCATCTGTTAGCGCCGTGTGCCGTGATTCCAGTGTGCGTCCCGCTTTGTGACAAAGGTCCCCTGGACTTCTGCTGGGAATGGAGTTGTTTTGATGAAAAGGGCATGAATGGAAGGAGTGGAAGGGGCGGGGGTTTCAAGTACAAACACCTTCATGATGATATGGCACCAGGCTGTTTACCTCATTTATTATTACGGAGAGCTTGACAGGTGGTACTTTCCTTGGCTCGCTCTCAGGTCAAAAGACGCATTACAGTCATTCAGCATGAAGGGCTTCGGGGCCCGAAGAATCGATGAGTCACACAGCGAAGAGAGCAGGTTCAGGTAAGGAACGCTCCTTTATTTCTTTTCCCTTTTTTCTTTTTTTAAGAACGGCGGGCCGTGAAGAAAGCCACCTCCTCTCTCTGACAGCCCAGAGGGTACATTGGGTAATTTGGCACCGTTACATTCAGCCTCCTGAAAGGAGGGCGAGATGAAAGCGGTCACGCCGTGCGCCCCCGAGGGCAAGCTCAAACTCACCGGCTTCTTTCCAACGATGAGTTTTTCCACTTTCTGAACCTGAGACACGTGGTCTTCGTTGGTCTTGAGCTCACGCTTGCGGATCCGCTCATAAATCCCCACCAGCATCTCTCGGGGGATGTCTTCCCCGTCGTCCACCCCTGTGAGAGGAAGAGAGGAAAGGAAAAGAGAGAGAGATGGATTAATTATGATTAATTACTAACTCAATGTATAGGAGTTGATGAACCCCTGAATGTACCTACATTTCTCACAGTGAGGTAAAAATGTCCTTCTAGCTCTCTGAAGGCAAACATGAGTCCACTTCATACTGTTCCTTAATTACTGACTAGTCCAGTAGGCAGAATAATGAGTTAGCCATGCCTTAAAGCCTCTGCTAATACCCTGGAAATCTGTTGAGGGCAACTAAAAAGAGATTTGCCTAACAAGCAGAGCTCTCTTGAACTATACTTCCCATAAAAATATCGTATCGACACAGCCATTAATCGAGGCAAAATGCATGCACAAAACTCACTTTGAAGTGAATATTTACGCGGCGTCTAAAGATGATAGAGATTTGGTGACGAAATACCTCGAAGGTTCTTGACAAAGTCCTCCAGCTTCATCTTCCTCTCCGGCTTGACGTTGGGGCTGTACATGTCCGTGTTGAGGAGGATGATGGCGAAGGCCAGGATGAAGATGGTGTCGGGGTTCCTGAACTGCCGCACCACGCCGGGGTTGCAGATGCAGTAGCGTTGGCTGCGGAGAGGATGTTGAACCAAACTTTTTAAATTGTACTCTTGCCAAGAAATCTGATTTGTTTTTAATGGTGCACATATTTGGTCAAAATTGTATTTTACATTGTTGCAGAGAACACAGCCTCTCCTATAGTGGGATGTTCATATTATTAGGCCCACTGGCAGATGTAGTAATACAATACAAGGGTTTTCAAAAATGTTCACTGTCCAAAAATAGGAAAACTACTTCAACTTAGGTCAGACGTAAAGCATGTCGTAATTAATGAACTCCAACAGCCTTGAGACAATCCTGAAAAAAATGCACAACCAAGGACAAATTTGACCTCCACACTGTGGACACATTTGTTATTGCCCCCGGTTTGCCAACGTTTAACGTCACATGCACATATTGGACATTATCTTCACAGTTTCACATTTATTTCACACTGCGAGGAAAACTCAAATTTAATTTGGACACAACATCTGAACAGGACAAAGCATAAAAAAGGCAAAAATAAATCCGTAACCACCCGGTAATATGTGCTGAATATTTGCACATATGTTGTGTGTATACATACATATTTGCATATATGTTGTGTATATATATACATATATATTTTATATTTCACTTGTATAGTTTATGTACAGTCACTTTTTCTTTCTTTCTTATATGTATATTTTATTCTCGTGTGTTTAGTTTATCGGTGCTACTGTGTCCACAAATTTCCCCTTGGGGATTAATAAAGTATAATTCTATTCTATTCTCTATTCTCTAGTTGCAGTCATTGGTGGAGGTATAAATATTGCTAACGATATTGATCGCTCTACTATCTGAGGTGTGATCACGTACATGATCTCCCCCCCCCCCCCCCCCCCCCCCGAGTCTAAAGCAGGAGGATCCAGTCCCACTGAGGACCGTCGAGACGGCCTGCAGCCGCCAGCCGACCGCTCAGCGGCTTTATAAGTCACCATAAAGTGAGTCCGTGATCATATCTGGACTGGGCCGCCTGGGGGGAAGAGCGCCACATGATCAGTTATCGTTATCTCCACAATGCAACAGTAACAGCCGTGTTTACTGAGGCCGAAGTGTCCTTGCTCAGTGCTGATGGACGCTGATTCTCTGTGGGGATGAGAGACCTTTTGTACCTGAGGTTCAGATGCAATAAATGAGTGCCAAACAACATCCATTAGCAGACCTGAGGGAGGCTCTGTTCAACTTTCTGAACTAATTTCCTCCAAATTACTTTCTGCAATGATTTGGAAGAGTCTGGATCTCAAATGACTTTGCAGGGATGCTTTTGTGCCCGAGAGATATCTCCTCTATTTTAGAGGGGACAATGGTGTTTAGAACATTTATTGTATATAGAGCATAGACTGTGGAGTCAAAAGATCCCGCATATGACAACTGACATCTTGTGCTTCTGTAGTCATTTGGCGGATGTGTTATGATGCATTATATTTGAACTGGAAAGCCCAAATTTCAGAGTTTTCTTCGGACAAATTCCCACCATGAAATCTAAGCAATATCTATTTTAAGCGCTTTACGAAGAGCAACCAAGGACGCATTCTGCTGAAAGTCACCAGATAACACGGTCACTCGTTCAACTGAATCACCGGACGATTTGAAACGGTCGTTATCCAGTCGGAATTATGTACAACTTGGAACGGCTGTTGGAACAACCACAAATATTGATGCTGGTAACAGTTTTAATTAAATTATTAAAGCTTGCTAACTTGTCCGGATGACATGCCCATGCATATTTTTGATGACGTTGGCTGAAGAAAGTTTTCCACATTTATGATCAAATTGATGCATGTTCTATTACACAAACTCGTGATGCTCGTTTCGGAAACATCCTCAGCATGTCTGCTGACACCGATATGAAAACACATGAAGTTCTATGCGTCTTCATGTCAGTCATTGACGTCACATCCTCTTTTTTTATAGCATAACACAACAAAATAAAACCAAACGTATCACTTATACTTTTGTTTTGCCCATGTCCCATTCACTTACATGGAGGGGGCGAGGTTTATGTTCTACACTACAACAAGCCACCAGGGGGCAATCAAGATGTATGGGCTTTACTTTTGTGTGGCTGTCATTTAGACGCAGCCTCTGGTTGGACATGTGACATGTTGCACAGCCCGGTTTGAGTGATGAAACCATACGTTGCGTCTCCTGTGTCTCTCACCTGTAGGCCTCTATGAGCCGCTCCACCTTCTGTGCTTCTCCTTGCACTCTGATGTGTGCCTGGAATTTCCTGAGTGCTTCGTCCAGCTCCATAGCCGAGAAGTCCATTTCGTCCACCACACAGCTGGTGGAAAAAACAGCAGGAAGTGGCAAAGGTCAGCCTCTTTCTAAGTAGGAATAACTTTGTTCTTTAAGTAGTCTGCCTGGGATTCATCATTGTATAACTGCCTTTAATGAGTGGAAGTGCGTCCATTAGCTACAGACGGCTACATTATTTGCTAATTTTCATTAAATAAGAAATAATTACAACTGCTGCTTGTTAGAAAACAGCCTTGTTTCAGCTTAATGACAATTCATTGTACACTAAAGAGGTTTAGTATGTTTTCTCAATTAACTTTTTTTATTTTGTACAATTCTAACTTTAAAATAAATATTGATTATGCTTTATTGCTTTTGCGTAAAGCAGCGATAATAATTTCGATAACATGCGCACCACAGCCATCTGACACATTATCACCTTGTTATGGGTAACGAGTTAGCAATGCACACACACAGTAGACAGGAAGCAATATTAGCATTGATTTGGAGTCCTATTTCTGGAAACCAGATAAATGAACGTAATTGAAATAATCCCTCTCCTTGTAGCTTTGTGTTGGCATAAACTCCTGAGAACAATTATAGACATTTTCTCAAGGCCTTTTTTAGATGCTTGTCAAACTGACTGATGGACCTTTCCTGGCCTCATCCTCCGCTGAATCTCAATCGGCTCTAATATCGCTGCTGGAGTGTGTTTTAAGACTCGCCCTGTTTTCTTAAGAACCCTAATGGTTTCTAGTTAAGATGTATTCATGTCTTCATGGTCAACTAATGGCCGATAGGGTTCATTTGGCAGCCATCTTGAATGGAAGTCATTCTTTTACCAAACAACGTATAAATTAGCAAAAGTTATATTGTTATGAGTCTATAAAATGTAATATTTACCTAATTGAGAATAGAGATTGGTTCTACCGTGTCATTGACATTTCCATTTGATTCCGGGTGTCAACATGAATGATGTCTGGTTCAGGCGTGACGAGAATCAGAGTTTTTCGCCACTTGTGTAGACTTCAACTCAAGATTGCCGCCAGATGAACCCCATGGGCCATTAGTTCACTGTAGCAACATGATGAATTCTTCACTGGATATCATTAGGGTCGTAAAAATACAGATTACAAAAAAATGCCTCGTGGGTGCACGGGGAAGCTATTTCTTCTGCCAGCCTAATACACTTTTCCTCTGTGTGATTATCTGAGCGTCACAGCAACTTCCTGAGTGGATTCCTTTTTAGTTCATTTTCTGGATGTAACTTGAGTCCTTACGTAGTGCTAAGAAACTTCAAATAATGCAGATTGCAACCTTGCGACCATATTTACAATCAATGATGACTTATGTTGCTCTTCCAGGGAGGAAGATAAAACAAAATGGTCTGCACTGGTTTAGTTTACAAAGTCAAATCAAAAGCAAGTGTTTTGAGAATTTCAGGGTTAAGAAAAAAAAGAAGATCTTCCGCACATAACAAGGTCGTCAAAAAGTACAAAGACGGTTCTCGCCGCAAACTCACTCGAGGACATCTCGGTTGAATTGTTTCTGTCTGTTGCCCAAGAACTCGCCGATCATCTGCCGACTCAAGCCTTTCCTCTGGAGCAGGAAGTGGGCCACACCCACCGGAGTGTCCGGAACAAAGTTTCGCTCTATCAGATACTGGA
Organism: Liparis tanakae; assembly: GCA_036178185.1. Lineage (NCBI taxonomy): Eukaryota > Metazoa > Chordata > Actinopteri > Perciformes > Liparidae > Liparis > Liparis tanakae. Next base: position 18,128,143 of record CM070109.1, on the reverse strand, counting down.
TGCCTTTTTCTGGTTTCCTGGGGACATGGGAGAGGGTGGAGAGATAGAGATAAAGAGAAATAGGACACAATCCAAGATCTGTGATTATCCCACTGCAGTTCTGCCCCTGGCCAAATGTGTGTCAGATGAGGGACAAGATTTGGAGAGGCAAGGAGGGAGGGTGGTGGAACAGGATAAAGGCTGAGAGTGGGGGGGAGAGGGAGATACTTTTTTCTCTGCAGTGTTCGTCACAAATGATTAAAAAGGAACTTAATGGCTAGCTCTGGAAAAGAAACCAAAGCCACAATCATCTATGATTAAACAGAATTAAAGAGGCGAAGATCAAGCACTCTGCTTGAAGCAGAACGAATCCCAGGCTTGTTTGCAATCGGATACATTGAGTAGTCTTATAGCGTATCTCGTGTGGCAGAATGTACATACTTGTTGAAGAGATTGAGGCCAATGCGGTAGTGCCTCTTGCGAATGAGGTCGTTGCTGAACGCAGGCGAGTCCCAGCTGTTGCGAGTCTCTTTGTGGTACGTCTGCTTGCTGAGCGTCTGCTCCCTCAGGCTGTCCCTGGACGAGGACTCGGAGCTGCAGTTGATGGTGTCATTGGAGTTGGACGTGCTGTTGATGCTGTCGTTGTCGCCATCGGAGAAATCGGACTCCGACTTGCTCTGCCGGTTGCCGGTGCCGTTGATGGCCAGGTGGGCCTCCAGTTGCCGTGGCCGATGGCGCGGGGCGTCCTCGTCTCTGGAAGGTCCTCGGGGCGGCAGACTGTGGCCGATGTGCTTGGGGCTGTTCTGCTGTTTGCTGAGCGTCCGGTCGGAGGCGATCTGTCTCTTCGAGGAGCTGCGGTCAGAGCGATCGCTGAGCTCCACCGAGCTGTCGCTCGGAGGCTCGATGGTCAGTAGGGGTAGGTGGTCCACCCGCAAGCGCTGCTCTTGGTACTCCAGAGATGGTGTACTGCGGCAGCTGGTGTCTGTGTCCCCCTTTTCATCCTTATGAGCCAGTGACCAGTAGTCCTGGGAAGAGTTGAGGGAACGCTGACGCAAGTCAGATTCGGTGCTGGAGGTTCGGTCCACGGACTGAGACAGGGGCAGTGGGGGTGACAGTTCTTCTTCATCGATGTAAAGGGTAACATCGCTGTAAGACGCCGTCATCTCATCCAGTTTGCGGTGTTCCGAAGCCCCGTGGGCGGGTTTCACCTGGCAGCTGACCTCCCTGTCCATGTCATGGTGGCTTCTCCCTGGTTCCGACTGGTTGTCGTCACCATGCTGACTGCGACAGTTTAGCGCATCGTCTATGGACTCGGCTAGAGATTTGACCTGCCTGGAGAAGGCATCTTCTAGTTCTGTGATAGCGTCTGTGAAGTCGCTCTGCGTGGTGGGGGTCTTGGCCTGCAGGCCCATCTCCCCACTGTGCTCCGACTGCACGAGGGCACCCATTTTGGTGCCCTCATCAGTTAGCGAGACCTGCTTTCCCTCGAAGTAGGAGCTGTGGACTTTTTCAGGTCCTTCAAAGGAAAACTGCATTCTCATATTGGATAGGACGATCCGCCTGGACATACGGTTCTCAGACATAGAACTTCTTAGACGCTCAAAGTTCTTGTTCATCTGGTACTGGCGGAAGGCTGTCTGGATGGTGCGGGCTGCATGCCGGGTTATGAAACGGCCACCATATTTACGCTCTAGCATCTCCACCTGCAGGTAGAGAAGAAGATTTGCGGTCACAAATGAATCTGAGACAAAACTGGGGACAGCCTACATATTCCCTGAGCTGCGTTGTAATGGCAGTCAAACCTTTCAGATGTAATGGGACGACTGGTGATAGTGATCCTAGTTGAAAACAGGAATGATGAATGCATACAGTATTCTGAGGGGTGCTGTATTTCACCTAGTATCATTTTGTTGTTAACTTACCTTAATTTAGGGTTAATTTGTCAAGTATATTAAGCTATATGACGTTTGGTGTGTCACTCTTCATCTTGAAAATGTACTCTGGAACAAAAGCTGTTTTCACTAAGATGCAAAAGTAAGACTTATCGAAGGAGACATGCATGAGACAGAATGAAGAATGGTGCTGCTGTCCTATCTGCTTTTGCCCTGCGAGGATGGCAATTACAAAGGGCTGGAAGTTGTATTAGACCTAAATAGACTTCCGAGGAAGACGGATAATGTTGAATTGTGAACTCAGTTTGGTGGATAAACTGGTAATGGCCCCAATAATGACGAGGGATTGCTCTCCGTAAGATAACATGAGCATAGTCAAGGGCTGTTGGACATTCAAAAAATGACCAAAAAGAGGCCACAAATTAAGATGTAATCAAGACTGAGTACTAAAATATGAACTTGATTAACAGTGTGTGCGCTGCACTGTTTAAATATCATTCATTAAAAAGAAGAATGAAAATGAATCAGTCGGGAGTTGTATTACATCGTGCACACTAAACTGAAATGAATGATAAATAAATCATCACACTAAAGTGATATTATTAGAACGATGGCCAAAGGTCTCTCAGCCCTTGTGCCCCTTCCACACTGACCCAGATGTCCACCTAAGTACTCATGGAGTGGAATGACCCTGTTCATATTTCCCTGCACTACGAGAGGGTCGAGGGCACCGGTGGACTCACTCTTCCCTCAAGGGACAGGGACTATGACAGTCTGACGACAGCTTGTAGTAACAGGTAATAAAGATGTAATAAACATGGCTAATGTCTTATTATTAATTCAGAAGAAGGGTGATTCATTCATTTAATTTTGACCAGTTATGACATCACCCGACTGACTGAATTTTCATTAGTTGGTGGAGCATCTCTCCTGGTTTGATCTCCACACAGGCTCACGCCTGGAGGAGATAATTACACAGTCATTTTTTACCACCCAATTTCATATTAACTTCAGTCTCCTCACCTGCTTGTCCTGCAGGTCCGCTGAGAGCTCATAGCTCTCCGACAGCGAGCGGGAGCGCTTGATGGCCTCCTCCTCTGCCTGCTTGCGGAGGATGGACTGGGAGTGTTGGAGCTTGGATCGGCGGGGCCGCAAGTGGCCGGGCAGCAGGATGTGTCCGTAGAGCTGGTTGTCCAGGTGGTCGGGGCCAAGCCCGCCGCTGTGGGTCACTGGGATGCAGCCGTAGCCACCGCCGGGGTCCAGGGAGGCGCCCACCTCGCTGCCTGCAGCATCACCTTCCACACTGCAATGCACAGAGCACACCGGGGTGAGTTTGCTGAGTCACAGTCCTGAGGGCACGCACTGCTTTGTGTTACTGCGAGAACTCTGAGACCTCTGGGAGGGGGCATGGATATGTTTGCTGTCTCTACACATTCCCATCACAATGCAGAACATACCTCGACTCATCCTATAGAGCGAAAATACTCTTCCACTGCATCTTGTTAAGAATAAATTAAACGCCTGTGAGTTATACTGAACTCCCAACAACATTATGAGCAGCTCCACATTCACAACAGAAGGCACAATGTCAGGAGTGATTAAAGAATGCTAAATACATGAGCATCTTCGTCTGCTCGGAGCGGCACAATCGCCAACCCGAGGGACGGCCGATTGGACGAAAACCCGGCGGTGTGGAGTGACGAGCAGCCGCGCCCACCGGACTGCAGCAGCTAAATGTCAACCGCAACTGAGACGCTGGTGTGATTAGCTGAGAGGGATTAAGTGTTCTGGTACTTGGACACAGCTCAATAACTACCACTTTGGGGAATCAAATGCCACTAGAAGGAAAAAAAAAGATTCTACCTGATCCGAGTGCAGTCTCCTTTTTTGAACATGCGAGATAACAATTTATCGGCTCTCGAGAGGTAGAAACCTTTGATTCTCAAGAAGTTAAGCCTTTTTCTTTGGAGAGAAGAAGAACCAGATGGCGTATATAGCAACACATCAGTGTGTTTCATATAGAGATATCAGTTCATTTCAATCAATTAGAAGTCAGCTCGGCAAACGACAATGGCTGATGAGAGAACAAGCAAAGAAAGAGAATATGTCCTCACAGCTGCATCCTAAACTTCCCATAATGCAACTTGGAGGTATTTCTTTCTCAAACACCTACAATGTGTGGACTGTGAGCCAAAGTTGAGAAACTGTCTTCAGGTTTTCCTAGATGTTGTTATGTTTCCTCGGAGTCCGTGAGACTAGTAAAATGACATATATGCAAAAATGGCACACGGGCACAGAGTCTATCGGCATGAGTGAAGAGCTGCGTTCAATCAAGCCTAGAAGTGGACACTAAACTCCATCTGGCAGGTGGTTAGCGTGGTTAGTGTGAGTAAGGCTTACTGCACTTCCCTCATCGATTGGTCGCGCACAGCAGTGACTTACAGTGAGACAATAAAGTCAGTGCTGCAGGTTGAAGGCCTCTGACATTTGATCAACAGCGCAGTCAATCAGCCCGAGAGAGAAAAATGTCTCACATTTATAAAACAAGTCAGGAGTAAGGTGACACTATTATTTGATCCTGGGCCCACACATCACTCATTTCCTAGCTTCACCTTGCCAGTTACAATCTACGGTGGAAATGTGAGCTTGCTTTTTTAAAACCTTAAAGCAACTGTCTTTTGCAAATACGGTCAATATCTTTTAATTTTCTTTGTCACCGGCTGATGGATGAAGCGGAACGGCTCAGAACAAGGACATCCATCTGGGAAGCATCTATCACTGCATAACCTTGTCAAAGAACTCAATCTCTGTGGTATAATGTGTCAAGGTTAGATAATAAAGGCTGAAATACAACCTCTAATAGGAAAGAGATTTGATGTCAAGAGGAGGTGGAAGCAGAGGTAATAAACGATGTCTGTCAATGGCGTGTGCAAACAGATTACCAAAAGGGTCCCAGTTTAATAGAGCTTACATTCAATTTATATCATTCAAGCACAGTTGATATCCAGTGAACAATAGAAAATATACATGCAAAAGCACGTCTTCCATTTTCTTGGCGAATGAGGACATCGTCGGCATAATCTAAACCAGAGGTTGCCTATCATTTGTCATGTTATCAGCCGACTGAATGTGCATTCACAGTGATTAAGACGACCACTCTTAACACCTCGGACGGGCCAAACTCCATTTACCAAAATGTGAGAGTGAATCGAAACAAAACCACTTTATGGTCAGGCACTTGGTTACATAAAAAAAAACATTGTGGTTTGGGTTAAAATAAGTCAGTGACTCAACAAAAGTACGAAAAAATACGTTGAGTGGAAACCGAGTCGCCCCCTGCTGGTTAGTAGATATAATGCAAGTTTGAAGACACTTCGCATCAGCTTCACTCAGCAGAAAGGAAGGTTACCACCTGGAAACAGCCATTGTTATTCTGTAGGTTGCTTTTGAGCTGAGTCACTGTGAAGTAACTGACTGGCTGAGGCTCTGTTATGGGATAATATCTCTCGGTCGAGAATACGTTACCCCTCTCTGAATCCGACATCCAGAGCTCATTTAAAAAAAAAAACTTTCCGCATCTTCATTCTCCTCCCCGTCAATCGTCTCGACACGTTTTGGATTCCAAAAGGAGCTCATTGAATCAGGCAGAACAAGTCCGTTAATTTGACTGAAAGGCGGGCCGTAATACGTCTGCTCCAGCAGAGGCCGTCTAATTGGAAAAAGTGTGTTGGTTTGGATTGAAGGGAGGCTCAGCATGCTTGAAATGTTGCTCTCTGAGGAATGCCGGAGAAGGCAGACACCAATAAATGTGTTTAAAAATAAACTAAAAAACCTGACGTGACGACACAAACAGCTGCTTTAGGGAGTGCTAAGTTGAGGACGAAATACAAGAGACACTTTATACTTCAATATGTATGAGCCCACTCTTCTTCCTGCAGCACAGAGGTTGAGTCACCTCAGCGGTAATCCAATTCCCCTAGACTGGGAGGAGACAGTGAGGTGACTTTGGTCAGACCTAACTGAGTCGACTGAGAACCTTCTGCAGTCTGTGCCAAGCATTCATACAGCCTTATTAAAATGAATACCCCCGCCGCAAATTTTAGTTTTACGGCACAGGAGAACTGGATAAAAAGGTCAGAGGAGAAGGATTGAAAAAACAGAGTTCATAGAATATGTCCAGACAGAGAGGACCTCTTGAGTACAAATTGGGAAAGAACCTTGCATTGACAGAAAATTGGTTTGCCGTCTATTGCTGCAATGAAATGTCCTCATAATATTAAGAGAACGGTTCTGGTTTTCATCCTGAGGCGAGACATTACCTTGCTCTCTACAAAGCCTTCAATTTAGGTGTCATGTGTGAAGACACGGAGGAACCAAACTGCTCCCCGGGGAACGTTCATAATATATGATTTACATGTGTCAAACACAAGTGATCTTGGTGTCAGAGGGGCTTCACGGAAACACTGGTAGCAAAACTATAGTTAGGTGTAGGAAAACATGGTGAAATAATTGGTTAGTTTTAGGAAAAGATTGTAAAATACGTGTTTAGCTTTAGGCAAAACAACTGTTTAGTTTGACCCACCCTGCCATATGTGTGTGGATTTTTTCCGGTCCTTATACTTCCCGGTTGATGAGTACGTGGAATGATATACAAAAATTAAAACACATTAATTTGCGTTGGTATAGCCACGGCTGTAAGAGAACAGCCTGATGGTCCACATACATTTATAACATAGGCATTTATTTTAATAATACACACATTAAAATTCCATATTAGTTCAGCGACAACAGAGCTCCTCGAGAGCCCCAGACATGACACAGCGGTTTTCACAAAACATCTTTTGACTGGTAAATTAATTCAGGCAAGTGAAATGAGTGCCACATCAATGTCAGGGATTACATCGACATAAAAATCCGTGCACGTCACCTCCTGCCCTCCCGAGTTAGATTGCGGCAATAAATTCAAGAAAACCCCACATAAAAGGCCGTGGCGTACCATGACGGTGCATCAATTGCTGGCTGATAGAATTTTAATGAGGTGTTTGTAGGGCAGGATGATGTGACGGATCCAGCGGACGGGGACCGGTGATGCAAGGACAACTCTGGTGTCAACACCTCCCCTGGAGACGCCCTCTTGGTGGCGCTGAGCGGCCTCGCCAAGTGGAGCCACTTCTCGCTGTGTTGCTTGGGAGTGGTGAATTAATTACTCAAACCTGCCACTCACATAAACCCCATCCCTCCTCTGGTTGTCTTTGTTTTGCTATACACTCACCCCGACTATGATGCATTTTGTTCACGTTTGAGTAACGCTTCGGAATCCGTTTAAGATGATTAAAGTCAAGTGCGAAAAAACGCTAACATATGACTCAGCTCGGCAGTCACTTGTTTGGCACGCAGACGGAAAATCAACTACTGACTCATCAATGGAGTACAATCCTTTGATGCATCCCAAATGAATATCATCAGCAGCTCTGGTCCGGCACAAAACCCACCACACTAGAGACAACTCATCCAATAAGGAGTAACAGCAAATAATAAATGCTTTCCCTATTGATCTCAGTTGAGTTTGGAAGCGGCCCCAGAAAAAAAGAGGAAGACTCATGAGTGAGACGTCCAAACTGCATCACAAAACAAATTCAGAGCCAAATCAGAGAGTAAGTCCATGTCGAAGAGCTATTAAAAGTAGCGACTTCTGCATACACTTCAGCAGCCACACACACACACACACACACACGTCGGGCTTACCAGCTGTCTGATTCCCGCTCAAGCAAGGACCTGTCCGAGGCACACTGCAGACACCACATGTTGCCTTCTTAGTCCCTCTGTACTCCAGGCCCGTCACCACCCTTCCCTCCGCGACTCCATCCCCGGGCTTAAATGCAGCTCCTCACCCTCGGATACCTCTTTAGCTCTGGCCCCCTTTAGCAGCATTGTGAGGAGGGGCGTTCGCAGGAAGAGGGGAGGGAGTTCCTCCAGAGGAAACCGGGTCGTGTGGCAGCGGGAGCCCCACTGCCACACAGATGAGGAGTGTCTTAATTTAAAACAGGAAGGGGCAGCAAGTAAGAGGCAAAAAGGTCTGGAAGATTGAGCAAGATGGGCTTTATTTTTAGCAAGAGATTCTATGCGGCGAGGAAAGGGTCTGGGGAAACCCCCTGGATGTACCACTTTAGCTGCAGGCATGTGAGCTTTACCTCAGTATAACTGTCAAGAGCTTTACATGGAAGACACATGGCATGTTTGCTAATCATAATCCGATAAAATGATACGCTGATCACGATAAGTCTTCTAATAGTGAAAGCAGAAGAAGCAACAGCTGCTTGGCCAGTTGACCTGCCGAGCTATCCTTTTAGACAAATACGGTTTATGGGGAATGTTTGACTCACATCCCCTCTCATCTTTGTGCTGATGTTCAGGGTGATAAACCCCTCTATTCCCCTGCTTTGGCCCCCTATCCATTTCCTTATAATGACATCATTACCCAAACAACGGGTACGTATCAAGTCGGCCAAGGATGTTATCCAAACCAAAGCAACCGTGCAGCATAAAGGCCGGAGATAACGCAGCCAATGGGTTTGGTCTGGGTTGAGATCCGAAGGTCTGATACTGCAGTGTAATCTCTGGTGATATATCTTCTGCCTCAAAGAAACTAATTCTTAACGACTCTATGTAACAAGGAAAATAAACCTAATTACAGTATACGATAAATGAGAGTGAAGAGAGAGCTGGAGCTGAATGCCTCTCCGATGGGCCATTACAGGGCTTAATCAAAAGGAGCTAAATGTTTCCCATATGGTGACGGTCCACAGAAAGTGTAGCAGAGAGGAGCTGATAATGTAGATGTTTTAATCATAAAAGGAGATAAGAAGGTCTCTCAGAGGACACAAGTGGACATTCATTCCTTTACTCTCCTCCGTTCTGGAAGTGCAGCTCAGGCAACCACAGGGTTGTTTCTGGCAACTTTCCATCCCCATACTTTGTTGCCTTTGCTTGCCCCAAACTTATCTTTGAATTCAGCCTTCATTTTGATCTCAACAACACATCTGTAAAGGCTCGGGTCGACACCTTGCACGGTTGCGACGCCATCATGGTGACGAAATCTGTCCATAGACGGAGAGAAATATAAACACCTGGCAAAGAACTCAAAACGTCTCTAGTTCCGGGTACAGTACGAGTCTCTAGGACCACATCTGGCCAAGAATACACAAAAAACTATACAAGAGTTGCTGTTGTCGCTGGTAAAAAACAGAAGTGAAAGGTGAAATTGCTACAACGTCTTACGTTTAGCTTTATGTATACACTAATTAAAAACTTAGCCCGGCCTATAGCCATGTCAAGGACAGTTGGTTCTCTTTAACAGATGTTAAAAGCCACTACATCAGAGCCACTACAGACATTTGAAAACAAATATGATCACTTCTTGTGTCAAAGAGGTTTTTTAATAAAAGGAAAGAAAAATAATCCAACATAAGAGTTGTTTGACCACTCAGAGCCACCGTAGAATCAAACGTCATCATCCAAAATGCCATCTGATAAAAGGGGTATGACAAAGCACTTTACGAAAAAACAAAAACAACAACACAGAGAGGGGATTCAAAGGTAGATCGGTGCTACTGATTGTTGAAGATCTTGGAATCGATGGGCACGGAACAAAGAGGGCATACAATTGTATGATTATAGAGTAGAGATTTTGCTTTAAGCAGCTAAACAATAGCTTTTAGCTAGAGTCGTTCATCCATTTGGCAAACACTATTTATTTATCTATTGAAAATCTCAATGTGCCACTTGTACATGACAAGAATATCTAAAAACATTACTTGAGATGGCTAACAATGACAATATTCAGTAGTAAAATATTGTCTTTATAATATTCTGATATTATAGTCGTATGACTGTGCACTGTACTGATTGTTATGCGCTTACCTGTGTGTTAATTATCTATCGGTCGCACTTAAAACACAGAGGAATTCATGAAACAGTGTCTTCTTCTAGAGTAGTTGAAGACTTCTTCTAGAGTAGCTGAAGACAAGACGACTGAACACCAGATGGATCTTTTAAGGGTTTGTATTACGGACACACCTGTCTGCCCAGACCCCGAGTGGCACCAGTAGCAACAGGCGTCCTTGTATTAACGTCAACGTCCATTGCTGCTTCTCAGCAGGCCGGACGGCTCCGGTCCAACTATGACCTCCAGTAAACACCACTCTGACTCCATCTACCATGTCCACATGTCTCCACCCCTCTCTACTCACCGCCTCCCACATTCAAAGTGACAGCATGTCACTCCCAAGGCGTTGCTACTTTTAACATATTGCATGAGACGGCTTCCTCTCCGGAAGGCACACAAATAGAGTTGTTTGACTGACATTGAATTTCATGCTCTGCTTGGTGAGTACATTGACCAGCCGCTGTTTGAGAAGAAGCTGCAGACAAATGCGTCTTGGACTTCGAAACACGAGGAGCTCACATTCTCAACTATTGACGTATGTGCAACTACAAGACTCCATATCCGAATACAGAGGCTGCACCATGTACCGGTTGGATTGTGGCACAATATTTAATACGTGTTGTAGAGCTGAAACAGTTCATCATGTAACAATGAAAAACTTGAAGCAGGTTTCCCTTCACAAGTGTGAGGCTGTTTCTATAAATACTTTTGGGTTATCGGTTATCGGTACGCTCTACCATTGGTTCTCAATCTTTTTTCTGCGGTGTTCAGGTGTGAAAGATACTTTTTTCAGCCAAGTACTCCCTGACCAGTGCAACGCCTTTTTAGTTTGAACATTTATTATAAGACACAGCGCTGTGTAATCAGTGTCTGATTTAATACAGAATATATATATAATCCAATTTATACATTTAAACTTATATTTTATTGAATGTTTAATAAATAAATATTTTTAAAGGATTTAATTGCTCATTTAAAAAATATAAAAAATACCCCCCCTGGAGTGCTTTTACATACCGGCATTTTTGAACCACTGCTCTATAATTTTATCAAGTAGATTCAATTAAGTAGGAAGTCTATTTCCGTTTCTTTGTAATATTCTTAACGATGACCAGCCCTGATGTCGGATGTCCAACATCAGCGAATCCAAGATGACACCTGTGGTTCCTGGTGGCTAGTGTGTGTGTGAGTGTGTGTGTTTAACAAAGAAAGAAAAGAATCAGCCTTTATGTTTTCCCGGGTGGCTTTTAGCGTGTGTTTATATGTAGCTTTAAAAACAAAATACCGTTTGACCCAATTCTCTCTACAATCCATTTTGCCTTAATTACGAGCCGGAGGTAAATGTACTTAAACAACAGGCACGCTATTTAAACAACTTACTGCAGTCATTAAGGCAGTTTTCCATTCCCCTCTACCAACTTGGAGCGAAGGCTGCAGCGTGTTTTCACATGTGCGTAGGTCACACCAACAACAATGTCAGCACGTTTATAATTATCTCCCTCTTTACATGAGTCATGTCCTGTTTAGAGACACTAGGGAATAAGTGCATTCTGACATCAAAACAGAAGATGGAAGCTGTAGGCAGCGACCCCTCCTCTGGCCAGCTGCACCTAAAACTGGTCGGGGGCCCAGCCGACTGGCCGTGGCTCTGGCGCTCTGCTGTAAAGTGGTTTGGCTCCAGTTCAGCGCTGTAATTCCTGAGCTCAGAACCCACCCACGTGTGGCCTTCGAAAGGCAGGCCGTGGCCCTGGCCCTCCCCGCCTCCCAGAGCCTCTCCCCCAGAGACAGAGAGAGACAGAGAGGGGATTAACTAAACCAAGCACCTGCTCTAATGATGCACATGCATGCTGCCCATGACCCTGACCTGTGTGGTATGCATATGCGGCCCACACTATTAACTTAAAAGACAAACGCCAGCATCCATACATACGTGCAGTGGCGGTTTTTCCAACAGGCGTACTAGGCGCCCATCAAAAAAATATATGTATTTGTTAAATTTTTTTTATTGTCTTGAACCCAGCACCTCTTGTTGACCAAGAAGGCGCCTCTACCCACTAAGCCATAGTGCCTACATGACATTTTTTTCTCACATTGCATCAATTGCTCTTCTCTACCAAAAGTACAAAACCATATTTATTTATCTATTGAAAATCTCAATGTGCCACTTGTACATGACAAGAATATCTAAAAACATTACTTGAGATGGCTAACAATGACAATATTCAGTAGTAACATTTTTAGGGGGGCGCCAAGAGTGAAGCTTTCCTAGAGCGCCAAATGTGCAAGGGCCGTGCATGCGTGCACCCTTTATCAATCACACACACACATCATATACATCCAGCAGGCTGCAGGGTGTGGAGCTGGCGGACGAGGATGTGGCGTTGATGACATATTGTCTGTTCGGTGTTTACGTCCCGTCGTGGTAGCACCAGTGACCAGCTAGCAGTTATTCAGCTTATCGCTGCTAATCCTCCAGCTGTAACTCTTCCTCCGCCCTGTTCCCGAGCTGTCCATCGGCTCCGGTGCCAACGCGGCACGTAATGTATACCGCGTCTCTACGTCACTTCGCTGAAGTCCAAATTGACCAGCTGGAGCGAGTGGGGTAAGCCGGAGACAAATGTGTCTCGCATGTTTGAACTTCCGCTTCACTTTGCCTTCCGAGGGTAGTTTGAGTTCATGAATGGTATTAACCTGCATAATATACACAATCTATTATGCAGGTTATGTGTTATTCCCCTGTTTGGAAAGGGGTGGTGAGGTCAATGCAATTTGTTATTCCTCATCCGTCTCTTTCGCCTTAACTTTAAATCAACACAGACGCCCCCATCCTCTCTATTTCCACTCAATCTCAGTCACTTCCTATTTTCTTCATTCTAGTCCCTTCTCTCCATCTCGAGGCCGCGGTCAGTCGGGGTCCCTCCAGGTGACCGATGTAACAAAATCCGGACACTAGGCATTAAAACGAGCCAGCCAGATTATATTACTAGACCAGATTATCCAAACCGCATGGTAAAACAGAAAGTAAGCAAACCTGTACTGTCAGTGAACATTCCTCAGGCCTCAGGGGAACCGCACACGCCTACTGTAAATACGGTCGATCAAAGTTCAACCAGTCAGGATTTGTGGACACAAATGGGAAATGGTTTGTGCAGGGATTTCATTTGAAGACGTTTGAGAGCTTTTTTTACGACTACAAAGAATTCAATTAAATAGCAATTTCATGTTCGTAATAATAACCAAAGTATGAGAGAAAACAAGTGTGAACAACAAGCCTTCAGAGTTGCTTTTTTTGGTGCTCACATCTTTGTCACTACGTTCCAGCTGTATTCAACAACATATCTGAATAATATAATGAATTCACTTCAAACAACAACAAAAATGGCGAACACATTAATTTTACATGAAGTCAGGAACAATGGCCCCACCATTAATAAGTCAATGAGTTCTCTATGACATGAAAACACCTTATAAATAAAACTCACACTTAGTCTCGTGATCTAAGTGTGATTTGGTGACAGGGTGCAATCCGCCAGCCCCATCGTCTCGAGGTTAGGTGGAGGTGTTTCGGTCTCGGATCGTGTTCGGGCATAAAGTAAGTCCCGGGCCGGAGCGATTCCTGGCATGAGGAGGAATACTTGATTCCCAGCCAGCTTTTTCCTAAAATTGACCCTTTCTCATCGTGAGAGGAAAGCACAAGCAGCAGCTTGTTTCAGACTAATGGAGGGATAAACGTCTGCGTGAGCCGTGGCCTTAAGCACACATTTGATTGCATGTTGACTCAACGTGTGTTATGTTATGTTATTATACGCGAGACGAGTGATAAATCGTGCCCAAAAGACACAACGGCATTTCTTTATCGTTTTTCTTTTCCCTTTCAAATACGTTTAGTCTGATTGTCCGACTGCTCGTGTTTCTCGACCCGCTTCTCGCAAGGTCGGCTCGTTCTCAGATGTCAGCGGCTACATTTGTGATTACGATGTTGTTGTTGCCGGTAGGAACGGCAGCCAAGAAACGACTTAAACAAGACTCGAAAAGTAATAAACCAGATGTATCTTCTAAATAATCCTGGTAGATTGAATCTCAGCGAGAGAGAATGACTTCAGACAATAATCCTAACATGGCGCTGTGGTTTTACTTTCCGTTTTTGTTCCCCTCCCAGGGATGAGCTTTTATCTCCAGTGCCTGTTATTGTCGGGCCTGAGCTCCCGCGATGCTATCTCACAATTCAAGACAGGAAGCATTTTTCTGATGTCCTCCACAGATACAGAGGGTGACAGTGCATCATCGCTGCATTGCATCGCTGGGCTCAGGAAGCCCGACCAGATATTGTCCACAACAGAACTCCCTAACAATCAGACGTCAGCACATAATGCTGGATAAACACGCGCGACAGATCCTGGCATGTTTTGTTCGCACTGAAACCAGACGAGAGAACTCACAGGGGTGTAGACCCGAGGCGCTCGCATTAGTATTCATAAACAATTTTGCTATTCCGGGGAGAGCGGCGGGCCCGGCTGAGCGTGCTCAGACTGCATCCCAGAACGTCTGGACAGAGGCTGGGTGTGATGATGGAGGAGGAGGAGGAGGAGGAGAGGTGATTAGGGAGGAACACACATTTCATGACACCGAGACTAAAAATAGCATTTTCCTCATTTTACAGCTCCATATTTTTGGATCAGCGTGGTGATTCGGTGCCACTCGGATTTTGCAACTCATTCTCAAATCCCAACTCAACTCCTCGTCGTCAAACACAGGCGAATGGTCAGACGCGTCACACAGTCTGTTTTAAAAATAAAACTTCCAACGTAGGTTAACTTAGTGTTTCGGTCTACTTACGCAACAATAATAATACAATTATTATCACTATTAGACACCTTTCTGTTACTATTTCTGCTGCTATTATGGACTATCATTATATGATATCCACTGATGCTGCTATAATTGTTAATAATTGTTGTTTGTAAACCAAACCACTTCCACCTAGATGGAAGAAGAAAAAAAAGTTCAGCCAAAATGAAAAAAAGTGTTCATGATTAGATTATTTTTAGTTTATTATTCTGCTATTATTAGTACTGCTACTGTCATTCTATTCTTTTGGGGGAGGGGGTTGAGTGATTTTCCAATAAAAAGGGTCCAGGGACAAAGAACGTCGTCTGTTTTACATTTTGTAAAGCCCTTTGAGGCCAATTTGCGATTTTAGTTTTGTACAAATCTACAAGAACAGATCTTGGTTTGGGTTAAAATAACTACATATGTGACGTAAAATATGTACGTCTGTTGCATACCCAAGATAAAACTACAATGAAGTCAGTCAACGCTGACTTGGTTTCACGTGGGACTCGAACAGAACTCTCCCGGGTCAGAGTCCTGTGTGTGTTTGACCCGTCAAAAACATAGTGGATAAAACACATTCACAGCAGAACAGAACACAACCGACATGGATGAAAAGAGGTGCTCAGAATTATGGAGGTTTGAATGTACCAGTGCAAAGAATGAAGATCTGTGACCCAGTTGAAAAGCTCCAGAATAAACAGGTCAGTGGACTGGGTGTTGAGGTTTTTGTCAATACGGTCCAGAATGAACCCTCAGGGTTCTAAATCTGAGTAATGCGAACCTAAACGGCTCGGTGCGCCCCCAAATCTTCGAGCGAAACTTAAAACTGCAGACTGACGTAATCGGTCGCCGAGACGCTGCACATTTGCAGACGTTTCTGAATGTGATTTGAGGTTTTCATTCTTTCCCCAAAGCGGTGTGGTGTCGTCTGGAGCGGCGCCGACCAGCTACACAAATACCCAGAGACCAGGATCAGAGCACTGGGTGAGAGTCTCCTCTCGGGTCCCTGGATGTGAAACGGCTTGTACCTGGCACCAGCTGCATCATTCGATTGATATCATATTAATCCCAGGCGGAGAGGAGAACTCTGACCCTGCCAGGTTTTCAATCCCTCTGAATATTCCACACACTTCTGCAGAAACCGAGTCCCTCTGTTCCAACCTCTGCTCCTCCTCCCGCAGCTGCACACTTACTCGCTCTCTCAAGGTGAAATTAAATTACAGTTTGCAAAACACATTTAATGAAAACACCGAATGCTTATTCAAGTCAATATTGAATTAAGCATTTCACGAAAGTACCGAAGTGGGTCTGCTTACATCAGCACCGACACGGTATCCTCGTACAACCATTTGTGTACAAAATGAAGTTACTCTGCATTTTTTTAGATACGAGTATATGATGGACTGTCGAGGTGAACAGGGGGTAAGAAGGGCGAGGTGAGGAGAGGCTGAATCAGCTCCAGAGCCCCGTTATGTCACTTCCCTGCCTCCATCCATTGCTCATCACTGGAAGTGAGCGGCCAGTGCTGCCGCCAGAGTGACTGATGGGCTCGACCATTGGGGCAAAAAACAATGCAGTCTGGGATCCGTGCGCCGTGGCAACGAAAGGCTACGGATGCTGCTTTCAAGGGCACGTTATCCAAGCTGGGGGAAAAAGGAATTCGGGGAGCAGCTGTACATCACCCGCCGCGAGGCACAGGACCGAAAATACTAACCACCGCGAGGGGAAGAACTTAACCGCCATCTGGTCAAGGCCGAACGGGATAGAAAGCCTGACGTCAGAGACGGGATGCAGGAAAAAGGAGCGCAAGTAGGACGGACAGAGAATGAAACGTCAAACAACTAAAAAAAAAAAGCATTTCTCGAGGCACACAGCAGTCCGAATCACCGAAACGAAGGATGAATATTAAATCAAACCCCAGTCAGGTACCCGGGAGTCTGACAGGCATGAACCTACCTCCATTGTACAGGACAGCTCTGACTCCAGGCCCGTCACTCTCAACCTCCGTAACCCGAACCGCAGCTGCTCGGTTTCAATTCCCAGAGAGATGTCAGGAAAAACAGGCCGTGACAGGCAGAACTCCTTCTCCCTCTTCACACTGATGGAGAGCGGCTCTGGAGCGAGTTACTGTGGCTGTAGTAGGCACCACCCCGCCTGGCTCTCTCCCCCCTCCCCCCTCCTCCCCTCCCCTTTTTATGTTTTATTTTTCCTGTGGTGGGGAGAACACACACACACACACACACACACACACACACACACACACTGAGGCTATTGAAGGACAGGCAGCACCTCTGTCTGCTTTCTGGGCGCTGTTGATGTTGGCGTCTGCGATAAAAGACGCCTTTTCTCTGTCCTGCAACCCCCCCTTTCTTTCTCCCCCCCCCCCCCCGTCCTCCTGCTGGAGTTGTTTTCACCTTCGCCCCGAGGAGAGCTGCGAGGCTGAATAGGACAGGTTGTGTGGCGGCCGTGTGTGCCTGCCTGTCAGAAGGAAAGGGAGTGGCAGCTTGGTGAGACACACTTGATTACCCCGGCTGATTATTTTCGGGACCGTCCCTAAAGCTGAAACTCTGCGCCGCGTTCTCTCAAATAATTCCCGGTTCGACTATCCTTCATCCGACACCTAACACTTCAGTTTATAACACATGCCACCATCACATACCCAGTCAGGATGAAAGCAGAACGTGGCACCCACAGCCTTCCCTCCTCTCTTCCTGTCAATTGACAGCCTCGGGTGGATTTAAAGAAATAGGGAAGTAGCTTCTGTGTGGGACACTCCCACTGAGTTGTAGTTAAATAGAGAGGAAGCAAATATAGATCAGTGTTGGTGAGGCGGCGCGTGAGAGACGAGGTCCGAGAGGCTGAGGAACCAATGGAGAGAGCCACAGAGGTACTTCCCTGTACTTCCACTTGTAATTCCCTAAAGGTGCTGAGACAGAGACGGTCAAAGAACCACGATGCCAAACATGTCGTAAAGCTCTACTTATAAAAAGTTGTTATATTAAAGTAGCAATAGATAATCATTTTGTATTATAAAGCAAAAGATTGACACCATCTGTGATTATATATAAAACGATTATATATATATATATATATATATATATATATATATATATATATAAAATTATATAAAAACGCTAAACTTCTCCTTGGCTATGCAATTCTGTCAGCCATTGGGTGTTTTTACTCTCGTCTTAGTCACGCCACTGAGATCAGAGTTCCTTTGGCTTTTTTTCCGAGCTATAACGTTAGAAGCCAGAACCGGGTCCTCCAAGGAAACCTGGAAGCGAAAATCTATTTTCATCAGTCCTATCAGCTCTCAGGTTTGGCCAAGCTTCCCTCTAAAAATGCTTATTAAATGTTTTAATATAAGCTTATCTTGAAGTGACCTCTGGTTGCCTCTTCCTGCCCCTGGAGATCCGTTGTCCTCCCCTTGAACACTTCCTCCTCCAGACACCGGGGCCCTGCCGCTCTCTACGGCACCGCCGCACGGACAACTTTTTTCGGCTCGTGGGGCTCGTAGGAAGTTCTCGTCGTCTTAAAAACAGGGTTCCTACATATTTTGACCAATGGATTTCCATGACTTTTCCAGTACTTTAAACCAAATTTCCATGAACAAACTGAAATCTCTGTATAAAGATGAGCATTTTTGAAAATTGCGCGTATCGAGAGTGTACGCCGGCTTATATTTTGAGCGTCTTTCTTTAAAAAACGTATTAATTATTTCAAACTCGGCGTAAATGAACATGTGATTATAACAAATTTCCATGACTTTTCCCAAACTTTTATGATTTAAGTTTTTTCCATGTCTTTTCCAGGCCTGGAAATAACCATTTTAAAACTCCATGACTTTTCCAGGTTTTCCATGACCGTACGAACCATGTAAAAAGATGCCTCCGTTCAACCTCAAAACTAATCATGAACCGACTGAACCTCACCATGAACAATGACCTCACAGGTTGTGAAAGGGAAGCTTGACGCTCCCGATTGCTACACGGAGGGCAGAATGTGCACGCCGTGGGTTCCTTATCTGTTGGCGGTGAACCCGCTTCATCCGTGAGTCAGTGTGTGAACAGTAACCCCGGAGGAAGTGGAACACACAGTCTCAGCACAGTTGGAGGGATCAGTCTTATTATTTATGTTCAGGAAGAACACCAACAACTCAGCGACTTTCCATTCCGGTGACATAGCATTTGGACAGTCAGCAGAAGTTATTTCCCCCCAAGTCGGAGAAATGAGGATTGATGTTGTGAATAATTGGTAACAGGGTTTTTTAAGGATAGTACAGTACTATATTTAAAAAAAATAACAGGAAGGAACATTTCCGTAATCCATTACATTTCCCACAAACAACCTTTGCGGGGTCTGGCACTCAACCATCTGTCACCAGCCTTTTAGTGAAGTGAGACCCCCCCCTTGACTATTTGTCAACCAGAGTTTGGTTGTGGGAGGTGCAGAAAGAGGACTGGGACATTGGGGATTCGAGTTGGTGACTCAGCGAGATAATTATCCGGAGACAATAATGTTTTTCTCCGGGTTGCTATGCCCTGGGGGCATGAATGTGGCGTCTGAATATCTGCCTGACGGGGCCTGTGTGAACGTAATCGCCAGCTAGGTCCCTGATCAACGCCGCCCTTCCCTGAGGTGACCTGTAAAACCTAAAAACACCACATCGCTTTCCATCTCCTAAGAGATCATCACCGGAACCAGGCAGCGAGCTCTGGATGTGACGGGTGTCGGTATTCTGATCGTTCTGGTCAACGTTTACAGTCCGATTAGCAACTTAAGATGTGATAATGATGTTTACCTCTACGACCGGGTTGTTTCGCAGTTTTACAAACTTTAGAAACAGTGACTGTGCACAAAGTGAAATATAAAATACAAATAAAAAATATAAATACATATATATTTTAGTTTATTTGTATTTTATATTTCACTTTGTGCAGAGTCACTGTTTCTGTTTCTTATATGTATATTTTATTCTTGTGTGTTTAGTTTATTGGTGCTACTGTAACAACACATTTCCCCTTGGGGATTAATAAAGTATCTATCTATCTATCTATCTATCTATCTATCTATCTATCTATCTATCTATCTATTTAGGCAAGAACCATTGCCAGGGGATGACTTAGATATTCAATTTAATTAATTTTGTAAAGCCAATATTACAAACTCCCCTCGGAGGGCTTATAATCTGTACACATACGACATCCCTGTCATCAGATTAGAAAAAAATCCCCCAAAATAAAAATGTAGCGTCGTTTGCGATTGCATTTCAGCCTCTTTTGCTCTCCAACAAAGTTCACCTGAACTACAAATGTAAAACCAGCCTGCTTCTGATAACACAACCGTGTCAACCCGTTGCTTACAGCTTCTGTCTCCATGCACAGCATCTGTTGGTAGAGAACAGCCGACCGTATGTTACAGCCGAGCTGTCGGAGAGATCACATTGAAAGCCAGTGAGATATTTGACTGTTGAACAATTCCAAAATAGAACAGAGATATATTTTCTTTCGCCAACGGTAGAGCGATGACAGGACATGAGGGGAGACAGATGATTTTTATCCCCCAGGCGGGTCGTTCTAAACCTTTTTCCAGTGAGCAGAGTACCTCCTAAGCAGCGCCAAGAATTTGGGGTTGAAATGAATATGTAATATACAGCGCTGTGCCATCAATGTCTGGTTTAATATAGAATATATACAATTCAGTTTATGAACTTATATTTATATTTTATTGAATATCTATTAGATAACTATTTTTAAAGCAATTTTAAACGGATGCCGATTCAAAATATTATTTTTTACAAATCTCACGTACCCACATTTAAGAACATCTGGCCAAGGCCACTTTATCAAACAGTTGGCTTTATGGCCTCTGTTTTTGCAATTTATGTGCAAGGTTAATCCATGTTTGTGTGCATTGTGTTTGGTATATTTCTTAATTTTCATGTACAATGGAGCACAATGGCATGTATGTTTTTCGCATATAGAGCACTTCGATTGGCGGATAAAATAATCATAAATAATAGTTAGTAACTCTCTACAGACCCAAATTACACAACTAAAACATGTTGAATTGCCCCACAACCTAACACAACCTAAATTTCATCCCAAAGGAAACAAGCATCAATGTCCAACTGTAATGTTCACTACAGCAACACAATACAGTACAACGTGTACTAACATATTATAAATGATTTTGCGCGTGCAGTGTCTTTACAGTCACGCCTAGAGCCAGCAGTTCACTCCGAGCTGCCGCCCGGTTGTAGCAGTGGAACTAAAACAATATGACGCGCCATCGGTCACAATTCACATCTTCTCCACAGCGGCCCGATATGTCCGCCGACAGTAATGCTGGTAATAAATCGAAGAGACGGAGCGCCAGCAGAATAATCCCCTGCGGCTTTTCCCTGCCACATGTTACCGAGCCTTACGGCAACCTGTTGACGCCCAGCGCTCCAAGGCTGGGCGTGCGCGAACAGATTGGAATCCGCATGCACGCTGGCTGAATCATGCAGGACGGAGAGAGGCGCTGGAATGTCCTACATCCTAGGTCCTCACCTTCACTTCCTCAAGTGCAATTTACATTGTCGAAAAAGTAACATAAATTGTGCCTTAAAATAGAAAGAAATGTGTCAGTTTTGTCCCGAAAGACCTCATAACAAAAATAGTTGTGTAAGATTTGGTGACATCTCGGGTCGGACTGAACACCCCTCCACTCCCCCCCTCCTTTAGGAAACCAAGGTTAACTCTATTCCTCTCGCTCAGAGGCCATCCAAATCATATATAGTATATATATGAAGCATTTATGCTTAGCTAACAAAATAAAATAAAAACATTTCAGGTGATAACGCACAAAAATATATATGAAAATGTTATTACAATCCTCCTCATAGATTTCGCTAAATGCTACACATGCCAATATGTGCAGTGTTATTTCTTAGGAAGTATACAAAAAATTGTGAACTCAACAAAGTGTGTAACCACGCCGTGAAAGGCATTTTTCCAAGTCTATTTTCTTATGTTTTAGGTGTGCATTTGCTTATTTTTCGTTGGGCTTTGAAATCTGCCAAAACACCAGTGACCTACACTCTACGCTGTGCATGAACGCATCTTGTGGAAGCAGTAACGGAAGATTGAAACTGCTGCAGCTTTGCCCCGACTACTCGCTGCTTGCTTTTATAAAAATCATTTAAAAAAGCACAAGTCGACATTGTTCAACAACAACAACAACCTCACGCTACTTTCTCTTTAAGTGCATTGAGAGCCAGAATGGACACAACCACAATAAGGCACTTGAAAACAAAACAACTGGAACATTGAAGGCCAGATGCAGTGTTAGAGGTTTCCAATCTGACTGCCGCCCTTTGCACACAAAGTTTTGATCCGACAGTGAAGCGTGTACCGATGCATCGTTTTCAACCAGAGACGGATTATCCACCTACGCTGTGCAGCTGGGAATTGAGACCCGGTTGTTCCCTCCTCAACGCAAGGACCCGTAAAAATCAACCTCTCCACACGACGACCCCACTTCGGAGACGAAAGCAAACGTCTCGCTCAGCAACGATGAGTCAGCGTTTTGAGATTCGGAATCAGTTCAACCTTCAGCAAACTCCAATCAGAATCATTATCCTGGAGCGTGATGCTGAGTGAAGGGCCAGCAGAGCAGAGCTTCACCTCCTAACCCCTTTTGAAGAGAGCGCCGGATGACTCATCAGACGCTGGTCGCGGCTTCCTGGCTCCTCTCTCCTCTCTCAGCGGCTCCAGAGGCCTCCTCTGATTGGCCCATGATTTATTGAACACATGGTGATGTCTGCCTAAATGCTTCAGTGCACATTCGCTGGAGGAAGAAGGCTCCTCCAGCAGAGATCTGGGATGTGTTTGCCGATGTTGCAGTTTTGATGTGCGGGAGATGTTTTGTGAAAATGTTGGGAGAACAAATGTCCTCTGTCCCCGTATGAAAATCTAAAACCCCCATAAAAAGGATAATTCTGTGGGCTGCATGTGGATTCTCCCGAGCGTGACACAACAACAGAGCTCAGCCCATTTTAATTCATAACCACGGAGGATTTCGTCATTGTGGAATTATCTGATACCAAGCAGCTTAATGCTGCATAATCAACGTAAATAATCCCGCCCCTCGGGATATCAACCAAGAACCGAAAAAAAAAAGGCCCGGAGATGGAATTAAATCCACAAAGATCACACAAGTCGTGCATAATCCTGTGCCACGGGCCAGCGCCCCTCCAAACCCATTATCGATGAATTAATGTGGGCTTCGCTAAAACGCTATTAAACTGTACTGTGAGATTTGCCCTGTGTGGAGTTATGTTTTTTAAAGGCGGAGCATCGAGTGCCGGTGACCCTCCGTCTCGAAACCACGGCAACGGGGAGTGCGGCGCGGGAGGCGTTTTTGTCGAGGTCAGCAGAGAGCGGCCCGATGCAATGAACTATTCCTGGGTCTGTATAAGGGATCAATAGGGATCGGTCACGCGGGCCCTGAACGCCCCGCGCTCAGCAGAAAGGAAGACGGGAGGCAGCAAGCGGTTAAAGAGAGAAAAGAGACATGACAGAAGGGGGATGAGAGAGAGATAGGAGGAGGGGGGGGCAGATAGGACAACAACAGTCTCTCTGAGAAGTTGAGTCCCCGCGGGAGTCCTCCAAGCAAACATCAGCTGCCATGACATCAGACTACAGGAGAGAGATGGAGGGGGGGATGAGGGGGGGGGGCGCTGCTGCAGTCGTCTCTGCCAGACACCCGCCGGGGCTGGCGGGCGTAAACACAGCATGTGCACTCTCTCCTATTACCACACACACACACACACACACACACACACACACACACACACACACACACACACACACACACACACACACACACACACACACACACACACACACGAAAGGACACGTGATAAGGTGAAAGCGGCAGCCCTACCGGCAGAGAGCGGCACGGCGAGCAGCCCGGGACAGAGTCGACGGCAGCAGGACGAAAGCGAGCGACCATCCTCATACCTCTGGCTCCAGAGAGAGAGAGAGAGAGAGAGAGAGAGAGAGAGAGAGAGAGAGACGGCTCGGGCCCTCGCCACCCTCCCTCCATCTGCTTCCTGTGCTCTCCAAGCCTCTCTCTCTCTCTCTCCCAACCCCTCTGTCACTCCCTCAGCCCCTCCCCTCTTCCCGCTCTATCACTCTCACTCTCTCTCCGCACCCCCCCTCCTCTCCCCTCCCCTCCCGGCGGAGCCGTGTGTCCAGCATGCTGCAGCGAGTCCGGCGAGTCCTCGCCTCCACTGGCCGTGCTGCAAGGTCAAGGTCTGTTCCCGTCACGGCCGCTGAAAACACCCCCGAGCTTGCAGGTTTAAAACGTGTTTTAATTGCACAGGCTGGGCCGGTCCCTTTGATTGGAGGGGAAATGTGCATGCGGAAAATAAAAATAAAGGGTCAGCACTGTGACAAATATGCACCAGTGCAGAGAAAAACCAACCAGGCTTCTAAGAACAAGGTCTAACTCCTGCTTCTCTTTAAAGAAAAGTCACTGTTGTTGGACGGCAGACGATCGGTTCCACAGAGTTTCACAGATTTCAGAACCCGTGGCGGTTGTCATTTTACGATATCTTATAGACGAGAAGATATAGCTGACTTGAAAATAAACGTTGTCATCTCATCTAAAGGAGCTGCTGTCAAGCCGAGCGGTCTGAAGCCTGATTGATGCCGCCCTCCTCCTCCACCTCCTCCTCCTCTGGAGGTTTCCGGCTGTCCGTGCACGTCCGACATTTTATCGCCGCGCTTACGCAAATGAGCAAGAACAAAATTAAAAACTCTGACGAGCTTCGAAGGGCTCGGTTTGCCGAGAGAACGAGTGTCAAAAGTTTCCTCGTCAAGATTTGCACTTCAAATGTCTACGTGATCGTCCTTTCGGAAAGGGTAACGAAGGCTTGACTCCAATTCGTTATTTATCCGAGGAAAAGATCGTGGTTTGGTATGAAATAAGTAAGGTCAAAAGAGTAAATATTGACTTGTTTGGCTATCCGACCTCCCTTCCTCCCTTTCCAGTCGCTCTGACGTTCTAGTATCGAGGCCGATGGTTGTTTTTCATACATGCCATTAAAGGCTTCTTCAGTGTATCAAGTGACACTAAATAAGTAACTAAGTATTAACACAATCAAAGTGAGAACGAGTTGGTCCGACATCTCTTCCATGGGAACTTTGTGATTTGTTTAGAACTCAAAGTATTGTATTAGTTTCAGCCAAAGATATCATAATATGACAATTTAGATTCAGTGTTTTCTAAACTGCCCCCTCTAGTGGCAACTAAAACTATTTGTTTAAAGGTTGGACAATAACTGCTTTGTAGGCCAAACTAAGTGCATTAGGTACTTTAGGACCAAAATCAAAATCAATTGAATCACTATATATACACATGTTAGACATTATTGTGATGTTCTGGAGGAAGTCATCTCGAACTTGACCTTGCTGAATGTGAATTAAACACCCCATAGTACAAAAGTACATTGGCACCATGGTAAGTTCAATGGCACCATGGTAAGTACATGGTCCAGGGTTCTTACACATTTTGAGCAATGGATTTCCAGGACTTTTCCATGACTGTAAACCAAATTTCCATGAACAAACTGAAATCTCTGTATAAACATGAACAATTAAGAAAATGTAGCGTATTGACAGCGTACGCCGCCTTATATTCTGAGCGTCTTTCTTTAAAAAACATATGAATTATTTCAAACTTGCCGTAAATGTACAGGTGATAACATATTTCCATGACTTTTCAAAAACTTTGATGATTTAAGTTTTTTCCATGACCTTTCCAGCTTTTCCATGACCGTACGAACCCTGCATTGGTCGGCGCCACACAAGTACCGAGGCGTTGTCAATGCTAACCGGCTGAGACCCACTGCTGCATCGACACAGCAGCACAGATTTGAAGGTCTGAGCTTCTTGTTTGCTAATTAATTGTCATCTTGTGATCTAAAAAGTGTCAAATCCAGCTGCAAACAAGCTGATTAAGAAACACACTCCCCTGAATCTGCGAATGCGGGGCGGTTGAACCGACCGAGCACACAGAGAGTGAAGAAAAGCAGGGCAGCAGAGGATAAGACTTACTGTAGCGGCTGTAAACTGCAGCTGGCACGCAGCGGCATTTATATCCGGATGGAGCTTCTCTGTCCACCTGGGAGGAAGCTTGCCAGGGGTCAACGCCCCCTTCAAAACCCTGGCACCCCCGGGCCTGTCGCCACGACGACTGATGTGGACGCACGACTGTAGCCGGTGCCAAGCGGGACGGGGCGGACGAGAGAGAAAGGGAGAGAGCGGCGCCTCGTCTCTGTGCTCGTACCACAAGGCCTATAGGATTACCGGTAATGGGATTTCCCACTAATGGCTCCTCATGACAGGTGGCGTCCCCGTTTAGCTCAATGGCTCTAAAAACATCAGCGGTTTAAAGCTTTCCTCGCCGGTCCCCGTCCTGGGGGGGAGAAACTATCCATCTTACAAGCTTTATTTGTATCAGTGTTGAGTATATTTATCCCTGCAGCTGGGACAAACACTTTCTGCAAGTAATACCGTGAATAAAGGCGGATTACATCAGGGGGAGATTATTTTTAGCAAATAGTGCTTTTGTAAACAAGCAATATTGTTATTATTTTGGCAATCTTTTTAATTTACTTGACTTGAGTGACAGTTTTTTTTACCACAAAAATGACATGTTCCACAGAAGAAGTGTCATCTTCTTAACTCTCGTGTTTACACATTATGGTGTTTAAGGGGACATTCAGTGACTTAGTGCTGTACTTCTAAATATTTAATAAATAAAATAGAATAAAGGATACATTATCATTATATTATTATTATTTGGGGGGGACTCGCTAAAGACAGCTTTGACAAAGCATGGTCCGATTTGAAGCAGCAGTGGTGAAGATGAGCTTTAGTCTTAACCCTCTTGTTACCTTTAGGGTCAATTTGACCACATTCAATGTTTAACGTCGATGTTATTTGGGGTCAATTTGACCCCAGGCTGTTTTTTACTGTGTCAAACATATAAGAAATATCAACTTTTTTATATATTTAAAGGGCTATTTAGGTAGTCAACAAACAAACATAAAGTACCTCACACTTAAACTTGGGAAACAATATTAATTCTAATAATTTTCTGGAGGTTTTAATTGCTGGGGTCAAATTGACCCCGAGGGTAAAATAGGTTAGTAAAAGTGAAGGTCACAGGAGGGTTAATCGGATGTGTCAAGATCCACAAAAACACTGGATACTACATCTCCTATAACGCAATTCCTCTAAATCTCTTGTAAGACTTTCCTGTCTGGGTAACGCCCGCTGGCCGTCTCACAATCTAGGTGAGCAGTGTTGATGATGACTGTGATGTAACTCCAATAGATCAGGGTTAAGGTTAGGTAATCCTAACTCTAACCCTGGTAGGTTTGCAGGATGGAAGCGAGCCGCTCCACGGTGACATGGCGATCTGTCTGGCTCAACTCATTTCAAAACAGTGGTTGCCACGCTATAGACAACCAGGCATCAGCTTTTGGCTGCCAATCATATGAGTAATTAAGATACTATGCAGTTATATGTCAAACATAATCATGGAAATATGCAGCTGTTGTCATCATAGAATCCTCACTAATCATTTGAGGCCAATCAAGGACATGTTGCCCTGCTCAAGGTGCAGCACAGCCAGGATGTAGAAACAGGACGTATAGAAACAGGATGTATCCTGAAAAGTTTACATGCATCAGCCAAAAAACGCTGAGCTGCGGCTTCATTTTAAAATGCGGGGGCGACCCGACGGTTAGCCTTTGACACGCAATCAGAATGAATGATTTAATTGGAGCAAACCGGATAACACGGCAAGATCGACCCTCTGAAACCACAAAGAGCCTCATATTTAGATGCAGGTTGAACCCTGCAGCCACTGATTGATTGGGGCTCAACCTTTGTGCTAGACGGCACGAGGATGAGGATACAGAAAGGGAAACTCCTCGTGGGTGTCAGCGACTTGTCCTCCACCACTTCCTGCATCATCAGGAAGACAACAGTGGCTGGAGGCGTGTCATAACGTAATTATGCTAATGAGGATAAAGCAGCTTGCTACCTTTTCCCCATAAGCCGCTGGAAGCAGGACAGCTTGTGACATCACAGGGATCAGCGGC
Source organism: Liparis tanakae (assembly GCA_036178185.1). Taxonomy (NCBI): domain Eukaryota; kingdom Metazoa; phylum Chordata; class Actinopteri; order Perciformes; family Liparidae; genus Liparis; species Liparis tanakae. The sequence continues at coordinate 18,100,326 of CM070109.1, read as the reverse complement.
GCGGTTTCACACCTCGCGAACAGGAAGCAGCGCGGGGCGGTGGTGGTGTGAGACCAGAGCAGAGGGAAGTTATGGGAAGATAGACTTTTGCACTTCTTTTGTTTTGAGGGAAATGCTTTCAGCAAAACTCTGATCATTCCTCATTATGAGATGTGCGTCTTCAATGCTGAAGAGTCATCTTCTTCATCATCACAACAGTTAGGCAAAGCATAGTGTATATATATATATATATATATATATATATATATATATATATATATATATATATATATATATATATATATATATATAAAACAATATATAATAATATATATATATATATATATATATATATAAATATAAATAAATATATATAAATAAATATATATATAAACATATGACTATATAAAAAAATATATGTTAAAGAATAGTTATATATATATATATATATAGTACAAAAATAAATAACTAAATAACTCATAATTCAATGTCGAAATAAAGTATATAAAAACTATGGAAAGAAATAATATGTTGTTGGTTGCTCAGTATATTTTCTGGCTCTGATGTCATCCGACCAGTAGAGGGCGCCATTAATCCAATCTTTGGAGCTCATGAGCGTGAAGAGCACTCTTGATATTCAACCCCAGCAACATGATCAAAATTAGGCCAGCAACCAGCAGATATTTGGCACATCTGACTCTCACACCTTCGAACTAAGAACACCTCACACGTGTCCTTCCCCTCGGGCTGCGGACATATTGGCTGATGTAATCCTCAGGCCTGCGGCAGAAAATATAATTGAGGTGAAGAGGATTTTCTGGAGGTGGAAACTGTTTTTTTCTTCGTTTTCCTTCTGATGCTTCTTCTCTCATCTGACCAAAGCATTGTCTCCTGTAATCCCGAAGTCTTCTCTTTCTTCTCCCACCAATTAGAAAACCCAGAAGGGGGGGTGGAGGGGGGAGGAGAGGACGGGCCATCTTCATCAGCCCGACTAACCACTCGGGGGAGCACATTAGAGGCCCGGTGTTGTGCTGGCACTACTTCTAATGACTACGTCTGCACCATCGCCTCCGCCTCCGCCGCCGCCACCGCCACCGCTGCGAGAGAGCAGCGAAGAGCCGCCTCCTCCTCCTGACAGCCTGTCACAACACAAAGGCGTCCAGACGTCCCGCCAAATGTCTCTCTTTCGCGCGACCTTTCCGGATCCCCTAATTGAAACGAGGGTTCTCGCTCAACGCGTAAAGCAGCTCGGGGGCCAATTGTGGCGATACCCAAATCTCAAGGGGACGGCTTGTTCCAGCATCCTGCAGACGGAGCGCTCCGCGCGCGGCGGCTGGATGAAATCCCCTCCGGCACAGACGGGAATGAAATGCCGCCGCTTCCTGAGAAAGAAAAGACCTTCCGTGCGAGAGGATCTGAGGCGGCTGCTTGGCAGCGAAAGTCTCGCCGTCTCCGAAAAGCCTGTGATGGGAGACTGGGGTGCCTCCGCGGGGAGATGACGAGGGCCCCGTCTCAGCTCGAGGACGTGTCATAACATTTAAGCGTATGCTCTCCCATATGTTTTGGACCCAGACCATAACACCCGTGTCACGTGGCAGCCCTCTGTGTGCCTAACCCTACCCCTGTGTGCCTATTTGGGAGATGACATCAGGAGACGGCGGATGGGGTCCATGGACCACTCGCCGCTTGGAGGACCCCCCTAGGCGGACTAAACGTCGATGGAGAACATATTACCCAAACAGTCTCTTTTTTAAGAGTTCCTGACTTCCTGGCTTATCTTTAACTAGGGGCGCACATATAGACAGGGTGTTGGCCCCGGGGCCCGCTGGGTGGGTGGGGGGGATGGGGGGGGTGGGGGGGCTCGTAGAGAGAATGGCTCCTCCAATTTGCTTTACGGGAAGATCAGGCCATTACACGCAAATCAAAACATCAATTTAAGATTAAACCGGTGTTTAAAAATTAATAATAATGTATTAATGAAATGCTATACAAACCCTTGAAAAGGCTTTTATTTGTTTCCTATTTTTTGTACAGTCTGTAACAATCAGTAAAAAAACAATGCTTATTCAATCATACACTATAATACAGAACTATTTGATTATGTAAGCATCATAACCATCATGTCGAGCAATGTCGAGTCTCTATTCAATCATCAGAGGAGACAATTCAATGTATAGTGGGCTAGCCCTGATAGCTTTCTAATTTCCGAATACCACAGCCTGAGGAACTGATTTGACTGTAAAATACAATACATTGTTAATAATATATATATATATATATATATATATATATATATATATATATATATATATATAGACACCTAATGTTGCCGGTTGCTTCGGTTAGTGCATCTCAGCATCTGTTTTTTTCAGAGCTAAACACATAAGCTCTGAAAACCCCAGGAGGCTGTTCAGAAACACTGAAACAATCAGTCCTTTGTTACAACACAAAGTAAGATATACATATCTTATTTTGAATGACACATTTAATTTCAGTTAAAGTAATACGCCTCCTCTCTCAATTCATGTCATTTACAGACGCCATCTACGTTTGATTCAGGGAATGATTAATCGCTTTCCAAGAGTGTCGCAGATTTAAAAAGCGTCCTTCATGTAACGTAAAAAAAAAAAGAAGACAAAAGGTCTTTCGCTTTTAGTTTGTCCTTTCTGGGCTACAGCTGAGTCTGTTGGGTATCTATTCATCACTAGCACAGACACGCAGCTCTCTGGCACCAAACGGCGCCGCGTCGCCAGCTTTCAGCGAGGAGAACTTTGCTTTGGCGAGAACTTCCTTTCAGCTTTCCTTTCAGCTTTCCTTCAGCACTCTGCCGACAGCTTTCTGTGCGGCGGCGACGGCTGCCATTCCGCCGCTTAACAAACACACACAACCCGCCGTAAACCGAGCGCAGCAGATGGTGTTTAATAACACATTTTCACGCAGCACATGTCAGACCTCGGCACAGACGCAGCCGAGCGTCACTCGGCCGTCCGCCGGCAGACAGTCTGAAGACGCCCGGGGAGACTCCGTCGAAGGCCTCAACGCAACCAGAAGCTCGCGCAGCTCGATGCGAGACGACGTCGCGGTCCGTCTCGTCGCGCAAAACGCACAAACGCACGGCAGCCGTTGACTGCTTCGCGGAGAAAATACACACAATACCTTTTAGACAGTCATGGAAAAACTTAAATCGTGCAAAAAATGTGTCGTCTCGGGCGAAAGCCGTCGTGAAATGCCTCGTCGACGTTTCTCAAACGGGGGGGGGGGGGAAGTGCAGCGCTAAGGGAACCAGTCAAAGAACTGTTTTGATGCTCTCACTTCAAAGAGAGCTCCTATTGATACACTACGGAGGGCTCATTTCTAGCGAGCGACGCCTGTCGCCGCGACTTGATCGAGGGGATCAGATGAAAGCCGGCGGCTTAGCGGGGAAACACAAGAATGTGATTGTTAGCAGCTCTGTGAGGAATTGTTGTTTCCAAGCCAGAGGAGAGAGAGAGAGGGGGGGGGGGGAGAGAGAGAACGAGCAAGGGTGAAGTTACGTTGAGATAAAGAAGGAGGAAACAAATAACATCACACTCGCTGGCGGGAATATGGCAGCCGTGACGGCCATTATCATTTTGGTTGCGAGGCTAATTTGCGATGCATTGCTAATGAGGTTCGCTCCACCTGCACACTCCATCAAACAGACGAGGCGAACAGGAGGCCAGAGATGAGATGCACCCACAAAGTGTCCCAAATAAACATGCAAATGCAAAGAGAAAACCCATTGTGAACCTCTGGTGCCATTATCCACACGTGGATCACTCGGCCGTCCCGTCAGATATCCACACGCCCACGTAACGAGACGCTTACAGCTCCGACGTTTAAAAGGCTTTTTTTCCTTCATTTGGGGCCAGAGGAAGACAGATTGGCGGGTGGGGACCACTGACTGTGCAGCGGCACTGCCCAGTAATTACCAGTGATGCGCTAACACCCCCCTTCCACACACACACATACACCAACACACACACACACACACGGCTCATAAAACATGCGTCCACACACAGCTGTGTGCCTCACATCTACCGGCTCAGTTCACCACCAGGAGCCCCTTTTAATCAGTATCTTGCATCCTCTTAAAGGTACGGGAAGCCATTTGTCGCGCTCGATCGGCCTGTTATCGCCTCTTTGATTTAGGGAGATTGTGGACGACTCCTGGGTTTTAATGGCGGTAGGGTTACAAAATAACAGTTGGCATGCCGTGGCCATCTTGCTGCCGTTTCTTCTCAACGTGACCGTCTCTCTACCTTCACTTGATTCATGGTGCTGTTACGCACCCCCCCCAGTCTTTGCAGATCTAT